>LR812521.1:47077993-47190493 GCA_903798195.1 Danio kyathit | reverse complement strand
TTGGCACCAACAACCATTCCACACTCAGTCTCTTAAATCACCTTTCTTCCACATTCTGATACTCGGGTTGACCTGCAGCAGATCGTCTTGACCATGTCTACATGCTTAAATGCATTGAGTTGCTGCCATGTGATTGGCTGATTAGATAATGGCATTAACGAGCAGTTGGACAGGTGTACCTAATAAAGTGGCCGGTGAGTGTATGTCACAATGTCAGAGCATTTAAATATGGATGTTCTTGATTTACTGTGCATTATTAGTAAAATTAATTATTATTAATGATTTAAAGTGATATCAAGGCTCCCTAGTTGTGCAATAATGGTGTTATCTTGTACAGTTTTATGAGAATTAATACAATGCTCACAAAAAATGTATAACTTGTTATAAGAATGCTTTCACATATTTTTTTGTTTTCACTTGGTTAGGATGGACCAGGTTAAAGGGGTTTTGACTCTACAAGGAGAAGCTCTTACTCAAGCTGTAAGTATGTTTCACAACACTATAAAAATGAAACCAGCTTTCTGCAAGAATAACGCTGTTTTATTTAAAACTATTTAGGCAAAACTGCAATTCCACTGATTCACATCACACTGATGACACTGTAACGGAATTTAATTCATTGTCTTAAAGGAATAGTTCATGCAAAAATGAAAATTTCCTCGCACTCAAGTGGTTCAAAACCTTTTTTTTTTTTTTTTTTTTTAATTAATATCTTTCTACTATTAAACACAAATTATTCTGAAGAATGTTAGGAAAAAAGTAGCCATTGACATTTATAGTATTTTTTTGTTTATACTATGGAAGTCAGTAGTTGCAGCTTTCAATATTCTTCTATATGCCCATTCATTCATCTATCCATCCATCTGTGTCTGTCAGTTTTACAACAATATATTGATGCCTGTTGGCGCTAATCTGAAAAATGTTAGCAGTGTTAAATGTTAAATCATGCTGGAATGAATTAATGTGCCTAATTTTTTTTCTAGGATATTAATATCAAAGTTGCTAAAAGTAGTCAAGTCATGCATTTTGCATTCCGGGATGATAAACAGTGGAAGTTACAGCAGGTAATCTTTCTTTTGCTTTCTCTCTTTGAAAAATGCCTTCCATATATACCTTGTTTCAGCATCATCTGTTTTTGTAGCGGTTTGATATCACTCTTTGATAAAAGTTGTTAAAACGCATCCTGTCCCTCCTCAGATCCAGGATGCCCGAAACCATGTGAATCAGGCCCTGCAGTTACTCAACAGCCGTGACGATAGCTATCACTTCAAAACTGGGGCTGAAGTCAATAAGGTTTGTTTTATCCCCTGTAAAACGCCTGCTTTCGCAAATATTTGTTGATGTCCAGGAACAGGATTCCAAAAAAAATTAATTGGTACCAACTGAATTCTCTAAAAGTCTTAAGATTAAATAGTTTTTTTTTTCCTAAGAAGGCTGTGTTTTGCTGTTGCTTACAATTTACTGCTCTAAATTACTAAAAATAAATGATTTTCATCTTTAATTATAAGAAGCAGTCCCACGCTTTATATTAAGTGGCTTTAACTATGGTAATATGTTATTACATGTCTTGACATTGTACTTATGCTTGATGGGTGACATGGTGGCTCAGTGGTTAGCACTGTCACCTCACAGCGAGAAGGTCGCTGGTTTGAGTTCCGGCTTAGCCGGTTGGCATTTCTGTGTGGAGTTTACATGTTCTCCCTGTGTCCATTTGGGTTTTTTCCGGGTGCTTCAGTTTTTTCCACAGTCCAAAGACATGCGCTATAGGTCAATTGAATAAACTAAATTGTCCGTAGTGTATGTGTGAATGAGTGTTTATGGGCGTTTCCCAGTACTGGGTTGTGGAACATGCTGCAATAGTTGGTGGTTCATTTAGCTGTGGCGACCTCTAAAATAGAGACTAAGCTGAAGGAAAATGAATGAATGACTTATGATTGATGAAATACCTGCATGTAATTAAATCTGTAATTAATTTCTGTAATTACCTTGTATTTACACTGTTGACAATGCCTTACAATTTAACCCACCCTTAAAACTACCCATACCACCAAACCTGTCCTTAACCCCATCCGTATCCCACCTGAGTAGAACCAGAAGTGTTCTGCAATACTTTATGAACACAGTAAGTGCATTGTATTTATTTTTTAATGCAAGACAAGTACATAGTAGTTAAGGCCACCTAATATAAAGTGAGACTGAAGTAGCAATAAATTGTAAAATAAAATGCTGATAACAATCATCTGTCAGCTATCAAAAAATAAACTCGTAATAAACATGCCAGCGGTGACAAAATGCACTGTTTTCCTCTCCGTGTGCAACAGACTCTTTCTTAAACTCCACATTACAAGGACTCAATATGAAAAACAAAGGTTTGCTTGTGAATACAAAACAAATCATCTTGCACTACATGCTTTTAACCTTAGAGTCCACATAAATTGGAAGCTGCAACCTTATTTTTTTTTTTCGTATGGACCCTTTTCACATTTCCAGGTTTCTTAGTAGCGGAAGGTGTCATAGCTGGGTAAACTATATATGGTAAACAATCCTATTTGCTGAAATAATAAAAGAAAAACTCAATGATGGTGTTATCAAGACTTTTTGAGAAAAGAAAAAAAAAAATAGTGAGACTGATGACAGCAACCAGAGGAGAGAATAACATCAAATTTATTCTCAGCTCCATAGACGCTGCATTAGAAACACCTTGCATAAGCGGTAATTTGTTTTTGTAATTTGACGCAAAGATGATATAATACATTCATAAATACATATAAATGTTCATATGTTTTTTAAAAATAAAAATATTAAAAACTTTCAAGGATTTGAGATTATGTAAACGCATCATAACAGTCGTGTGAAAAGGGTCCATTGTGATGCAGTTCCTATAGAAACCGAGTATATGAGAAAACTGGACATGGCTTGTGGGTGTAGTAAAGTGGGCATTACATTCAGAAAGATTGGGAAAAGGGTTTGGGGAGGGTTATTACAATCTAACAGACTCCTGCTCGTCACTATTTCTGTTTGTTGCCAGGACTGTCAGTTGAAGGGGCGTGGTTAAGTATGAATATCTGACAATTTAACTGAAAACAAACAGGAAGTGAATTTTCAGATTTCAGTTAAAGATTAGAAGGGCAAACAACTTTTTTTTTTCTTAATGACATGCACGGATGAATTGTTCACCACAAAACTAGCAATGTGAGCTAACAAAATAATAGTTCGTTTTTATTTCATGGGGACTTTAAACGCCTCTTTGGCACAATATATTGTACAGTATTATGTAAAGTACTTGTATAATCTGCCTTAGGCATGTCTACAGTGCATGTAGCGTTGGATTACAGCTCCAGAAAGTTAGTCATGTACAAGTTTAACTTCATGTCCACACACGTAAGCTGAAACGCAATAAAGCTCAACTTGAGCTGAACTTGACAAATGTTCATGGCACTGTGTTTGCACAAGCCCTCCAATTCACTGCCATCATTTCGACACGTGAGCTCATTAGAAATATACTGTTATTATGGTTTGATTATAGAGTACTTTGAGACTAGAGGCTATATATCTGCCAATGTAAAACTATTGTTTGATTTAATCTCTTTCTTCTCGTGACACATTGAGGTTACAGTACTGAATGGCTTGTTTGTTATTATCGTGAACACTATATAAGCATTTGCTTCATGTGTAAAAGAACAACCCCATGCAACATCATATTATTTTACCATCAAATGATCCTGGGTTTATCATTTCAGTATACAGGCTTTCATAGACACTGTAGTTTATGAGGTCTGGGAGACTTTCTTTTATTTAAAGGCTACGTTTACACAACAATGATGTAGTCAAAAATATTTTTTTCCCCTTATGTTTTACCCTTTGAAGTGCAAGCTATATGCAAACTTTTTAATGCACAAAATGAGTCATTTCAATGTGTTTTAAAGGGCTGGCACGGTGGCTCAGTGGTTAGCACTGTTGCTTCACAGCAAGAAGGTCGCTGGTTTGAGTCCCGCCTGGACCAGTTGGCATTTCTGTGTGGAGTTTGCATGTTCTGCTTATGTTGATGTGGGTTTCTTCCGGGTGCTCCGGTTTCCCCCACAGTCCAAAGACATGCGCTATAGGTGAATTGGATTAACTAAATTGGCCGTAGTGTATGAGTGTGAATGAGTGTTTCACAGTACTCCAGTATTCCAGTACTGGAATAGTTGGCGGTTGGAAATAATTGGTAGTTCATTCTGTTGTGGCGACCTCTGAAATAGAGACTAAGCTGAAGGAAAATAAATGAATGATTGCGTTTTAAAAATGATTATTGCAGGTATTCACTATTCATATGATGAATATGTTTTTTATATGTCCACAAATAATATGACTTTTTTTCTTTATAAGCAAACACATTTTGCACACATTAAAACACTCATCTACAATTCATTGATATTTGGTCATTTTGCAAGTAAATTATTCAAAATGTATGAAAGAAAAAATGAATATTGACTATGGAATTCTGAATGATGAAAATAATTTCTTGCAAAGATGGAACATAAGAGCTCAATTGGATCACTACAGACCTATTTTGTGCATCAAAGGGTTAAAAAAAATAAATTTTCACACAGTGTTCTCAAAATGATCCGCTATTTTGGCTAAAACCGCTGTATTAAAAATGTTAGGCCAGTTTTTTTGGTTTGTCACCTTGTTAGTAAATAGTGCCTGTAGGAAATGAAGACTTGCAGTTGGCGGTTTTGCGCTGGTGTGTATGTAGAATTTGCCATGTGTGTAAGATGCATCTCCACTGTTGATTGCAATGTGAAGTAAATCAACTGATTCAACAAACCAACAATTTGCTGATGAAGTGTTAGCAAACACTTGAGCAACACCACCACCACATACTCCGCCATTGTTGTGTGTTTGTTTGCGCTTTAATCAAGACGTCAACATTTTCGAATACACTCATTTTCAGATGTTTACACTTCCACTTCGAAACCTGTTTTCAGATTTATGCCGTTTCATTGATATGAAAACTAATAGCGTTTCCCTTTTTGGCTTAAATCATTGTCATGTAAACGATCCCAAAGTATCATTTCAAGCTGTTTACATATTGGCAATAAACAGTTGAAATCTGAAATTTTCTCCCAAAATGTATGTTTTTCTTTGCCTCCTTTATGTTCAGCTTTTTCACTTTAAAGACCATGTATAGTACTATAAACGTGAAATGACTACAACCGACACCTACCGACACTGGTTTTTGCATCTGAACTCCTCAATTAAATTCTTCATCTTCCTCCTGTGAACTTGTGTGATTTTGTGAATAATTGAGCAGATTTGAAGTTAACTACAGGTTATTCAGGAACAGTAACATTCTTTCCACATGAACAAGAAAAGCATTTTCACTTTGACTGTATGTGATGTATATCGACACACTCTTCATTGTGTTTCAGCTTATGGACGCAATAATGCTTCAGTTGTCTCGAGCCCGTAACAGACTCACCACCCCGGCCAGCATGACTCTTCCTGAGCTCGCAGCCAGTGGCCTCATGGTTTGTGCTTTTTCTAGATTTTCACTTGACCCAAAAATGAACATTTTACTCTTCATTTACTCGCCCTCAAGTGGTTTCAGACCTTCATGTGTTCTTTTTTCTATCAACACAGTAGTATTTTGAAGTTACAAACATTAACCCATATTTTTTCTATAGAAAGTAAATCATATTCTTTGGAAGTCAGATGTTTCCAACATTGTTTAAAATATCTTCTTTTGTGTTCATC
Organism: Danio kyathit; assembly: GCA_903798195.1. Classification (NCBI taxonomy): domain Eukaryota; kingdom Metazoa; phylum Chordata; class Actinopteri; order Cypriniformes; family Danionidae; genus Danio; species Danio kyathit. Next base: position 47,184,754 of record LR812521.1, on the reverse strand, counting down.
AGAAGAGAGAACGCCAAACAGGTTTGAAACAACTGGAGGAAGAGTAAATAATGAGAGGATTTTTATTTTGGGTGAACTACACTGTAAAAAAAACATAAAGCTGTTATGTAGCTGTTATGTTAAGCTGTTATGTTATGCCTATGCAAGTTTTAGGAACAACAAATAATAACTTGACTTCTAGTTGATCATTTGGCATCAAAAGTGGCTCATCTAAAAGAAGACCTTTAGATTACACTTGTTTTACCAAAATAAAATATGGTCATGCTTTGATTATTAATTATTTAATTAGGACAGTAAGGTCTGACTTTGCTTAGACAAAAGTCTTGTCACTAAACAGAAATAATGTACAGTATAGAATATAAAGTCATGGTGCAGTGGAAGAAGAATTAATATTCTGTATCATGACTCCCATGAGCTTGGAGAACTGCATCCATACATCTCTGCAATGACTCCAATGACTCCTAGTCATCTGGAATGGCAAAGAAAGTGCAGGACTCCCAGAGTTCATCAAGATTTTTTGGAGTCATCTTCAATGCCTCCTCCATCTTACCCTAGACATGCTCAATAATGTTCATGCCTGGTGACTGGGCTGGCCAATTCTTTTTGCTTTTAGGAACTTTGATGTGGAGGCTGAAGTATGAGAAAGGCTGCTTTCCCATGGTTTGTAATATATTGGGCAGCACAAATGTCTTGATACCTCAGGCTGTTGATGTTGCCATCCACTCTGCAGATCTCTTACATGCCCCCATACTGAATGTAACCCCCAAACTATGCTTTTTCCTTCACCAAACTTGACTGATTTCTATGAGAATCTTGGGTCCGTGTGGGTTCCAGTAGGTCTTCTGCAGTATTTGTGATGATTAGGATACAGTTCAACAGATGATTCATCAGAAAAATCTATCTTCTGCCACTTTTCCATATGATTGACTAGAAGTCGTTATTATATGTTGCTCTTACAACTGGGATCGACGACAAGACTTTTGTCGGGTAGAGTAATTGTTTTAAGTTATACAAAGTTTAAAATTTTTTTCTAGTCAGTTTAACTCAGGGCTGCTCAACCCTGTTCCTGGCGATCGACCTTCCAGCTGATTTCAGCTCCAACCCTGATCAAACACACCTGAACCAATTATTTAGAACGTGAGGAGCACTTGATAATTACAGGCAGGTGTGTTTGATAAGGGCTGCAACTGAAAACTGCAGGAAGGTCGATCGCCAGGAATAGGGTTGAGCACCCCTGGTTTAACTGATGTACAAGTTGAGAAGACTAGAAAAGATCAATTGATTCAAGGCAGTTACATTTTTTTACAGTGTATGCCTTTAATGTGGATCTGTTGTCTCTTTTTGAAACCTACAATATCTGTTCTGTTCGTTGTAGAAAATGTTTACACCTCCAATGCCGGGTGACGTGATGGTGAACTTCTACATCAATCTCAGTAAACTGTGCTTGACTGTGTATCAACTACACGTGCTGCAGCCTAACACTACTAAGGTATCAAGCTATCTTAAAAAGAAAACATTTAGTTTGCTCGTTAGAATTGTGTTTTTGTGTTAATGCACTGTCATTTTTGTTTTCTGTTAGAACTTCAAACCGGCAGGAAGTTCAGTGCTGCATAATCCAGGAGCGATGTTGTAAGTGCTCGCTGCATTTCCTGTTTTGATGCTTTAGTGTCCTTCTTCTGCTTTTCCTGTTTTGAAGCAGTCTGTTTGATGGAGCTTTCTTTTCTCCTCAAGTGAATACAACAACACCAAGTTCGAGGTGAGCCACGTGCACAAGGTGGAGTGTGTGGTGCCGTGGCTGAACGACACGCTGGTGTTTTTCACCATTTCTCTGCAGCTCTGTCAGCAGCTCAAAGATAAGGTGTGATGATTATAATCTTGCCTGCACAGTCACTGTCATCACTGATGAACAATGCATGCACAAAAACCAGAGGGTTACCAGAAGTACAAAGCAGTTTAGAATTACGTTTACAGGATGGCGTCAAAAATAATAAATATTTCCTTAATATTCCTTTCACCAAACTTTTTAAAATACTATTAGTATTGGTAGTAGTATTATTAGCATAATTTTACATGACATAAAAATATACACAATTCTTACATTTTTGGCTCTATACACCAGCACAATGGATTTGAAATTAAACGAACAAGACTTGCTCTATATGCAGATATGTCAGCTTTAATTTGAGGTGAAATCAGGTGAACAGTGTAGGAATTGCAACAGTATGTGCCTCCCACTTGTTAAGGGACCAAATGTAATGGGACAATTGGTACAAAAAAGTAATGCTTCAATGTCCTATTACTTGATGATAGTAATTGTGAAACAAATATCACCAATTTGTATACACTTATTTATTTAACTATATACAACAGTAAATCAGAATTATTAAACCCCCTTTGAATTATTTTTTCTTTTTTAAATATTTCCCAAATTATATTTAATAGAGCAAGGAAATTTTCATAGTATGTCTGATAATATTTTTTCTTCTGAAGAAAGTCTTAATTGTTTTATTTCAGCTAGAATAAAAGCAGTTTTTAAGTCTGCAGAACAATCCATCATTAAACAATAACGTGCCTAATTACCCTAACCTGCCAAGTTAACCTAATTAACCTAGTTAAGCCTTTAAATGTCACTTTAAGCTGTATAGAAGTGTCTTGAAAAATATCTAGTACAATATTATTTACTGTCATCATGGCAAAGATAAAAGACATCAGTTATTAGAAATGAGTTATTAAAACTATTATGTTTAGAAATGTGTTGAACAAATCTTCTCTCCGTTAAACAGAAATTGGGGAAAAAAATAAACGGGCTGATAATTCTGACTTTTTAAAAAAAATTATTATTCATTACTTTTTTATTTATTTATTTTTTTCATTCATTTATTTATTTAATATATATATATATATATATATATATATATATATATATATATATATATATATATATATATATATATATATATATATATAAGTATTAAAAAGATGTTAAGATCATCCAAGATGCTAAAGATGATCTTTCTTTCTTCAGTCAGAAAGAAAATGTGTTGTTTTTTGCTTTGTTTTTCTCTATATAATGGATTTGTTCAGTGCACCATGGTTTAAATTTCCAAACTGTTGTTTCAGTGCAACTTTATGATCCCAGCTGAGAATTAAGCATCTTACCTAGCAAAATGTTTGTTGATTTAAAAATAAATAATAAAAAATAAAATCAGTACAACCACAACCTTGGCATTGCTACCACTATACTCTACAATTTAATCTAACACTACAAGAAATTTAATTGAACAGCTAAAAGCTGTCCCATTTTTACTGGAGCCAATCTCTATGGAACATTATCGCAATGTTAGTTAACCTTGTAATGGCAAATAATTTTCTTCCTGTTCACAAGGAATACATTTTAATGTGTCAGGCAAAGTTTTTGTCTTTTACTTGCTTTAATTCTCCGTAGAATGATCAGTTTACAGACAGACAGCCTCTATGAGCAAAAGGATCCAAAGGATGGGCTCACGGGCATTTTTAAAGACAATGTTACAATATTTTAGATAAAAAAATTCTCTACAGCTCCTCAACTCTTAAACATCCAGTAGATTACACAGGGCTGTAATAACCCCGTGATTATGCATTTGATCTTTACTTTAGCAAAACCTTAATCAATTTATAATATCAACATATAATTATCAATCCTCAATATATGATCATAAATATTAAACATTTCCATCACAACCTCTCTACAAGATGAACTAACATGTTTATGTCTTTGCTCTTTCATTGCAGATTTCTGTCTTCTCTAGTTTCTGGAACTACAGACCATTTTAAGCTACATCTGACCAAAACTCTACATTGAATGATCATTTAAAACAGCAAAATAATTAAATTATTATGCTCTAGAATTCACCAAGAACAAAAAAAGACAATTGTGAACAAGCTCCGTGAAGTAATCCGTTGTGATTTTTATTATATGACCATGTATGAATTTAGTGTGCTTCTCGTTCAGTATGAGGTAGCGAGTGCTGTCTATGTAGTCAGAATGGAATCGTTTGAAACAGACTTTTTCGGATGAAGCCATTCGGTGATGTGGTTTTGTGTTCATGCAGTATTTGTCATGGTCAGTGTTGATTTTATTTGTCAGTAATCTTGCCTATATTGTGTTTACTCAGCCGTGTTTAGATTTAGAGAGGAAACGCTACTAAAACACAATGCTTACCTTTTATATTTTGTCGCAACGACTGTGAAATATTCCAGTTGGTTTGTTGAGCGAGCGTTTTGAACTGTTTACCAGTGTTTTTAGTTGAGAAAGTTTAACACTTGAACATTATTCTTCTAAAACCAGGGACTGTCGTCAGTGCAGCACAGTAAAAGCATTAAGACCATTTTCATATGCGCATTAATAACCAACAGTGTATTTTTTTTGCCTCTATGACACTATCTGTGGTTTCATTATGTTAACTCTAAATGACAACGAATGATGTCAGGGCTTCATCTTCCATCATTCCATTTCAAACCAAACACATTCCTACTGATGGCTGATTGGAGATCAGAGTTCAGCATTTCTAATGGCCATCATTCTATGATAAAAAAAAAAAAAAGAATTTTATGTTGATCAACAGTTTGTGGCCATTACAGAAGGGCTTTCTCTGGTAGCTCATTTACTTTGTCAGACTTGATATTTATTTCTATATTTATATTTATTTCTTGTTAAATGCACTTAATTTGTGTTTTGATTTCATGCGTGTTAATTTTGAACATTTGATTTGTGTTTACATAAATTCTAAGCTATATTCATGTGTATATCATGCTTGATATGGAATATTTTGTGCAATAAACATACTTTATGAACACTATCTTGCTTTTTGGCACTTTTTTTTTGTCTGAATAAACTTCCTGATACTTGGTCTACATGCTGTTTTACCCCAGTATACTGCAATGTTTCTGCTGTTATAACAAATCTGCTCATTTTCAAACATTTAAAGATGCACTGAATTCATTAATGGTTACTTGAAGTATTAATTATTATTATGTGTTGCATTTCTAGGTCACACTTTATATTAGGTGGCCTTAATTAATATGTACTTACATTGAAATTAATCATTTGTTGCGATTGTACTTATGTAAATACATGTTTTTACATTGTACTTATGATTGATTTAATACCAGCATGTAATTACATATATAATTATTTCTGTAATTACATTTGTAATTAGAATGTTGACCATCTTTTATAACTTAATCCACCCTTAAACCTACCCATACCACCAAACCTGTCTCTAACCGACCCATAGATGCACCGGAAATGTTCTGCAATACATTATGAACACAGTAAGTACATTGTATTTCTTTTCTTGATGCAAGTACAATAGTAGTTAAAGCCACATTATATAAAGTGGGACCCATTTCTGAATTGTAGATTCTTCAAGAAGTGTATGATCTTACAATTGACAAATATTCAATTGAAAAAAACTTCTCTTTACTACTTGTTTAAAGGGCTCCTATTATGCAAAATCGACGTTTGGAAGCCGTTTAAAATGTGTGTAGGTATAAAGGTACATAGTAGGTAAATAGTGTGTCCACATAGACATTGGAGTGATATAAACAAGGCCTTTAAAATTTCCCAATTTTAAAATAGGATATAAATCCCAGTATTTTTTTGGCCCAGCGCACTGATGTAGCATTGCAGTTTTCCCCACCCACCGATTTTGATAGACAGACGAGTATTACCAAATGTCAGCATTAATGTGTATAATTATGTCCACAAGATAGGATTTGCAAAGAAACTCAGATTAAAAGATCTGTTCCAACTCTCTGTGATCAAACTGCACTTCAAGAAGCAGTAAGTGCCACACTTTGTGTTTTTTATAGACTTTTAAACATTACATTTTGAGCTACGCAATTTATAACCACTGGAATCAGCACAGCTGCATATTGTACACAAATATAAACTAGTGTACAATATGCATAATGAACTATAAATCAGACTACAAGAGTACCAGTTTGTGGATGGTAAAACCATTTGTGTGTGGCTCATTCATACTGTGGATGTGAGCGTGACTGTGGGTCTCTGTTTTATCGTATCTGAATTGGTGTCTATTATTTTGCTGTGTAGTCTAACATCTGATCCTGGTTGTCCTTCTCTAAAGAGAAAAGCCCCAAGACCAAGCAGGGAGCACCGGCTCATTTTTATTTAAAGACAGTGTGCAAAAACAGCTACAATTCCCTGACCCAAACATTTTACATTTTTAATGGGGTATAATAAATGATCTGCTAGGCATTTTGATCTGACACATTCTGGAGACAAAAGATTTGTTTTACATCTTGTAAAAATGGCAAAATTGGAATTCTTTAAAACTTAATTATTTGCATGTTTTTGAATGTTTTATAGATATTTAATTTATTGATGCGATTAATTCATTTAAATTGTTAATATAATTAACCATTATATATTTTTATTTGTGATTCCAAGTAACATACTACATTTCTGAACTGAATAAAATAAAAAATAAAAGACTTTGGTCCATCTTGATTTTATCATATTGGGATTAGATTAGGATTAGATTATTTTACTTTGAGAACCACTAAACCAACATTCAGAACCAATTACTTTTGTTTAAAAAATCCCACTTTGACTTTGACTGAAATTGATATTTCAAACAGATTTATTGTTGGTTAACAAAGTCTAAATCTTATACAAATAATGTCATACATTCAAATACAGTAAACAAACATTCCAACTTCCTTTTTCAAAGTTAGCTTCCATTAACAAAAGCAAAACGTGCTTATTTTTCTCAGGTATTCTCAGAAAAGGTTTAGATTATGTGTTAAATACGTTTCATATTTAAAAGAAACAAATACAGTCAAAATCTAAATCAAGGTAAAGTTGTTGTTATCTGGGATAACCAGTAACAAACCAGTTGAAGTAAAAAAAAAATCTTCAAAGACAAGATACAGTTGCAATCAGAATTATTCAACCCCCTTTTAATTTTTTTTCTTTTTTAAATATTTCCCAAATGATGTTTAACAGAACAAGGAAATTTTCACAGTATGTCTTATAATATTTTTTCTTCTGGAGAAAGTCTTTTTGCTTTATTTCGGCAAGAATAAAAGCAGTTTTTAATTTTTTAAAACCCATTTTTAGGTCAAAATTATTAGACCCTTTAAGCTATATATTTTTTCAATAGTCTACAGAACAAACCATCATTATACAATAACTTGCCTAATTACTCTAACCTGCCTAGTTAACCTAATTAACCTAGTTAAGCCTTTAAATGTCACTTTAAGCTGTATAGAAGTGTCTTGAAAAATATCTAATAAAATATTATTTACTGTCATCATGGCAAATATAAAATAAATCAGTTATTAGAAATGAGTTATTAAAATTATTATGTTTAGAAATGTGTTGAAAATCTTTTCTCTCCGTTAAACAGAAATTGGGGAAAAAAATAAACAGGGGGGCTAATAAATCAGGGGGTTGAATAATTCTGATTGCAACTGTATGTCAATACAAGTCTGTTTAAGGGACTGCTTTGGTTCCAGAAATATAAAGTGCTTCAATATTTTGTTTAACCACCAAGTAACTAAAGTATTCAAATGAACGAGCATGTTTGTATAAGCTATAAATGTCTTTCTGAACAAGAGTCTCTGATATCTGAAATGGACATCACAGCTTCAGTCTTATGACATTCTGGGTAAATATTAACATTTTTACACAGTTGGGAAAGTGTTTAGCTTTTATCATTCCTATAAGGAAGTATCTACCCAAAACATGTTTTCTTTGCTACGTTTTCAAGTACAACTAATGATTAGGTGATATACTTTGCTATATAAAAAGTGAATTCACATAATCTGACGTTTTGTATATGTAATCCCTTTTGTTTCTGAAGGATCATGGCTCCATTCCCATATTGTCGATGCCCACCTTCTGTCTTCTTGGCTATAATGTGAAAACAGTAGCAGTCACCGCAGATGTTATATGACCGTATTGTTTTATTAATCAACATATATGTTATCAGTCTGACCTTCTCGTCACAGCAGCAGCAGCAACAGCAGCGAATGAGGACCAAGATGACCAGCAGGAGGACCATACCTGTGAACAGTTAATATTGTGTTATTCTTAATCATTTAATAATGTTTTTATTTTCTTGGTTAATTTTACAAACCTATGAAGATGAAGAAAATGGCAAAGGAGGCAATGTCCCAGTCTGACTGAAACATCTGTTTTGATTGTAGTCTTGAGACCACGTCATTGAACTGGTTCTCAAAGTCCTGTTGAATGCTTTTGTCCATGACTTCAGTCAGAATATTCCAGTTTATTAAACACTGTTGACAGATATTTGAAACAGACATCAAGAAAACTGAAAAAATCCTGATGCTGCCACAAACTAAACCAACCTGTTTAACAAACAAGTATGCAAATGACACTGAATAAACAGTCAGAGGTTATTTTTTCGTCTGGCTTTTCGTCTAAAAGAAACTAACTTAAAGTTACTTAAAAAAAACAACTAAAATAATGAAGTATAACTCAGTTTTAAACTAGTAATAACGCATTTTGAATCACTGAAACAGGAACTTGCATTAAAATACAGGCTAAGTGTAAGTCACGGCATTATTTTACTTATTAGTACGTCTTATTTCAGACAAACTTAAAGATTATGAGCTCGAATTTTCACTTTTATAAATAAGTATACACTTAATCGTTTCTTTATTAAGCAGGTTGACACTCTCTGAATGACCACATAATAAATGGCACGACACTCTCATGTAGACTCGTACGTACTAAACTAAAATGATTTACGCTACAATCATCCTGATCTACTTGTATTCTACTTAATAAACGGTGTATTTTCGATCAAATATCGATCACTCACCTGTTGTGTTTGTTTGTCGTATTTCCGGGTTACTGTGCTACACCTGTTGCAGTAAAATGAAAGCGGCTCATGCAGGATGTTTGTTGACCAGCTGAGGTCGTTTTTTGCGGAAGTGCGATGATCATTTCACAACCAAAAATGTGGCTTTTCGTATAGGCTGCTAACAAAACATTAACTAAACAAAAAACATTAACTAAACACACATTCCATGATAAATATTAAAACAGCTTGTAGTTATTAAACAATGTATTTAGGATTGGGCTTACGTAAAGTAAATGCGTTCTAAACATTTGAAGCTGACAAGATGCACCCTTTTTATTTTAATCTTTTTTATTGGGCTTTTGTATGACAATACAAGTTAAATATTGAGAGGTAAACAGTAATATATTGTCCATTGTTAATCCCATATCCCCTCTCTTATTCATTAACTCAGTTAACAAAACAAAAATAAAATAAATAAATAACAAATTAAAAACATTAAATACATAAGTACATGACATCAGAGAATAACTATACAGATGGGGGAAAATAACAATAATAATAATAATAATAAAAATAATAATGAATTTAAAAAATAAATCTTCTAATAAAATGGTAAATGTTACAGGTTGCCAGCACCAGGTGTAATAAGCAGGCCTTTGATGTAGTCAAGAAAGGAATCCCAAGTCTTATAAAAGGAATCAGAGCCAGAGGGTAAGCATCTCAGCTTTTTAAGTCTGATACAGTAAAAAATGTCTTGTATCTATCCACTTGTCATGTGGGGGAAATGTGTTTCCACTTTAGAAATATGGCACGTCTGGCTAAAATTGTGGTAAAGGCAACAACCTTGCTGTCACGGACTGTCAAATCAGGTCCAAGGGCTAGCAAAGGATCAGGGTCTAGATGGCCAAACTAGGGCCCGCAGGCCAAAGTTGGCCCATGGTAAACTTTGATTTGGCCCACCATCCCATCTGTGAAGAGAGGAAGAAAGATAGAGATGGTTTAGAGATTGTCAATTCAAATTTAATGTAACCTTTTGGTTTATTTTTAAAAGCTAAATGAATTTGAATGTTTCAAGTAAATGGTGTGAATTAGTTAGATTTAGTTTAAATGTACATACTGTCACCTGATGGATAGAGAACAAATTAAGTCAAAGGCAGATTCTGCTTGACTAGTGTATTCAGCATTGAACTCCATTGTTATGGATGTGATTGTTCATGTTTTGATACAATAAGTTAATATGGTTTAAAGTAATGTTTTCTAATAAATTAGGAAATTACCCATGGCAACTTTAATGAAAAATAGTTTGGTATATTTATCTTCAGTGGACGGCTCTTAATAATATATGGTTTTTGGCCCTTTATACAAAAAAGTTTGGGCACCCCTGGTCTGACCCCTTATATATATATATATATATATATATATATATATATATATATATATATATATATATATATATATATATATATATATATATATATATATATATATATGACAGATTGAGCTTCTGAGTAGATAGCACAAATGATCAAAAACCTAAACTAAGTGATTATTACTAAGTTATTACTCAGATAGAAAGAAAGAAATTAACAATTAATTTCAAAACATTATAAAGAAAACACTAAATTAACTTCCAAAAAGTGCAAATCTAGGATTAGGTTTTGGAATAGAGAGGAAGGTGGGGAGCAAATGGGAAGGTTTGATATAGGACATCCAGGTGGGAATCGAACTCAGGTCACCGCGAACATAAGTGTGCCATGTGTTAATGTACTAACCACTAGACCATTGGTTTCTACAATTGACATTGTATATAAATGATGATGGTCCAGCATCAACATTAGTGATTTTACACTGTATTTAAATGATAATAGTCCAGGATCAACATTAGTGAATTTACACTGTATTTAAATGATGATGGTCCAGGATCATTAATTCATTCATTCATTTTCTTGTCAGCTTTGTCCCTTGCGGGGTCGCCACAGCGGAATGAACCGCCAACTTATCCAGCATGATTTTACGCAGCGGATGCCCTTCCAGCCGCAACCCATCTCTGGGAACTTCCACACACACATTCACACTCATACACTATGGACAATTTAGCTTACCCAATTCACCTGTACTGCATGTCTTTGGACTGTGGGGGAAACCGGAGCACCCGGAGGAAACCCACGCGAACCCAGGGAGAACATGCAAACTCCACACAGAATCGCCAACTGACCCAGCCCAGCCGAGGTTTGAACCTGCGACCCAGCGACGTTCTTGCTGTGAGGCAACAGCACTACCTACTGCGCCACTGGGTTGCCCGGTCCAGGATCAACATTAGTGAATTTACACTGTAAATAAATGATGATGATGGTCCAGGATCAACATTAGTGAATTACACTGTATTTAAATGATGATGGTCCAGGATCAACATTAGTGAATTTACACTGTATTTAAATGATGATGGTCCAGGATCAGCATTAGTGAATTTACACTGTATTAAATGATGATGGTCCAGGATCAACATTAGTGAATTTACACTGTATTTACATGATGATGGTCCAGGATCAGCATTAGTGAATTTACACTGTAATTAAATGATGATTGTCCAGGATCAACATTAGTGAATTTACACTGTATTTACATGATGATGGTCCAGGATCAACATTAGTGAATTTACCCTGTAATTAAGTGATGATGGTCCAGGATCAACATTAGTGAATTTACACTGTATTTACATGATGATGGTCCAGGATCAACATTAGTGAATTTACACTGTAATTAAGTGATGATGGTCCAGGATCAACATTAGTGAATTTACACTGTATTTAAATGAATGATGGTCCAGGATCAACATTAGTGAATTTACACTGTATTTAAATGATGATGGTCCAGGATCAACATTAGTGAATTTACACTGTATTTAAATGATGATGGTCCAGGATCAACATTAGTGAATTACACTGTATTGAAATGATGATGGTCCAGGATCAACATTAGTGAATTACACTGTATTTAAATGATGATGGTCCAGGATCAACATTAGTGAATTTACACTGTATTTACATGATGATGGTCCAGGATCAACATTAGTGATTTTACACTGTAATTAAATGATGATGGTCCAGGATCAAAATTAGTGAAATTACACTGTATTGAAATGATGATGGTCCAGGGTCAACATTAGTGAATTACACTGTAATTTAAATGATGATGGTCCAGGATCAACATTAGTGAATTTACACTGTATTTAAATGATGATGGTCCAGGATCAACATTAGTGAATTTACACTGTAATTAAATGATGATGGTCCAGGATCAACATTAGTGAATTTACACTGTAATTAAATGATGATGGTCCAGGATCAACATTAGTGAATTTACACTGTAATTAAATGATGATGGTCCAGGATCAACATTAGTGAATTTACACTGTATTTAAATGATGATGGTCCAGGATCAACATTAGTTATTTTACACTGTATTTAAATGATGTTGGTCCAGGATCAACATTAGTGAATTTACACTGTATTTAAATGATTATGGTCCAGGATCAACATCAGTGAATTTACACTGTACTTAAATGATGATGGTCCAGGATCAACATTAGTGAATTTACACTGTAATTAAATGATGATGGTCCAGGATCAACATTAGTGAATTTACACTGTATTTAAATGATGATGGTCCAGGATCAACATTAGTGAATTTACACTGTAATTAAATGATGATGGTCCAGGATCAACATTAGTGATTTACACTGTAATTAAATGATGATGGTCCAGGATCAACATTAGTGAATTTACACTGTATTTAAATGATGATTGTCCAGGATCAACATTAGTGATTTTACACTGTATTTAAATGATGTTGGCCCAGGATCAACATTAGTGAATTACACTGTATTTAAATGATGATGGTCCAGGATCAACATTAGTGAATTTACACTGTAAATAAATGATGTTGGCCCAGGATCAACATTAGTGAATTTACACTGTATTTACATGATGATGGTCCAGGATCAACATTAGTGAATTTACCCTGTATTTAAATGATGATGGTCCAGGATCAACATTAGTGAATTTACACTGTAATTAAATGATGATTGGTCCAGGATCAACATTAGTGAATTTACACTGTATTTAAATGATGATGGTCCAGGATCAACATTAGTGAATTTACACTGTAATTAAATGATGATGGTCCAGGATCAACATTAGTGAATTTACACTGTATTTAAATGATGATGGTCCAGGATCAACATTAGTGAATTTACACTGTATTAAATGATGATGGTCCAGGATCAACATTAGTGAATTTACACTGTATTTAAATGATGATGGTCCAGGATCAACATTAGTGAATTACACTGTATTTAAATGATGATGGTCCAGGATCAACATTAGTGAATTTACACTGTATTTAAATGATGATGGTCCAGGATCAACATTAGTGAATTTACACTGTATTTAAATGATGATGGTCCAGGATCAACATTAGTGAATTTACACTGTATTTAAATGATGATGGTCCAGGATCAACATTAGTGAATTTACACTGTAATTAAATGATGATGGTCCAGGATCAGCATTAGTGAATTTACACTGTATTTAAATGATGATGGTCCAGGATCAACATTAGTGAATTTACACTGTATTTAAATGATGATGGTCCAGGATCAACATTAGTGAATTTACACTGTATTTAAATGATGATGGTCCAGGATCAAGCATTAGTGAATTTACACTGTAATTAAATGATGATGGTCCAGGATCAACATTAGTGAATTTACACTGTATTTAAATGATGATGGTCCAGGATCAACATTAGTGAATTTACACTGTATTTAAATGATGATGGTCCAGGATCAACATTAGTGAATTTACACTGTATTTAAATGATGATGGTCCAGGATCAACATTAGTGAATTTACACTGTAATTAAATGATGATGGTCCAGGATCAACATTAGTGAATTTACACTGTATTAAATGATGATGGTCCAGGATCAACATTAGTGAATTTACACTGTAATTAAATGATGATGGTCCAGGATCAAGCATTAGTGAATTTACACTGTATTTAAATGATGATGGTCCAGGATCAACATTAGTGAAATTACACTGTATTTAAATGATGATGGTCCAGGATCAACATTAGTGAATTTACACTGTAATTAAATGATGATGGTCCAGGATCAACATTAGTGAATTTACACTGTATTTACATGATGATGGTCCAGGATCAACATTAGTGAATTTACACTGTATTTAAATGATGATGGTCCAGGATCAACATTAGTGAATTTACACTGTATTTAAATGATGATGGTCCAGGATCAACATTAGTGAATTTACACTGTATTAAATGATGATGGTCCAGGATCAACATTAGTGAATTTACACTGTATTTAAATGATGATGGTCCAGGATCAACATTAGTGAATTTACACTGTAATTAAATGATGATGGTCCAGGATCAACATTAGTGAATTTACACTGTATTTAAATGATGATGGTCCAGGATCAACATTAGTGAATTTACACTGTATTTAAATGATGATGGTCCAGGATCAACATTAGTGAATTTACACTGTATTTAAATGATGATGGTCCAGGATCAACATTAGTGAATTTACACTGTATTTAAATGATGATGGTCCAGGATCAACATTAGTGAATTTACACTGTATTTAAATGATGATGGTCCAGGATCAACATTAGTGAATTTACACTGTATTTAAATGATGATGGTCCAGGATCAACATTAGTGAATTTACACTGTATTTAAATGATGATGGTCCAGGATCAACATTAGTGATTTTACTCTGTAATTAAATGATGATGGTTCAGGATCAGCATTAGTGAATTTACACTGTATTTAAATGATGATGGTCCAGGATCAACATTAGTGAATTTACACTGTATTTAAATGATGATGGTCCAGGATCAACATTTGTGAATTTACACTGTAATTAAATGATGATGGTTCAGAATGAAGATAAGCAAATTTACACAGTATTTTTCTAGGATTTGATTTTGGAATAGAGAGGAAGGTGGGGAGCGGATGGGAAGGTTTGATATAGAACATCCAGGTGGGAATCGAACTCAGGTCACCGCGAACATAAGTGTGCCATGTGTTAATGCACTAACCACTAGACCATTGGTTTCTACAATTTACCTTGTATTTAAATGATGATGGTCCAGCATCAACATTAGTGAATTTACACTGTATTTAAATGATGATGGTCCAGGATCAACATTAGTGAATTTACACTGTATTTACATGATGATGGTCCAGGATCAACATTAGTGAATTTACACTGTATTTACATGATGATGGTCCAGGATCAACATTAGTGAATTTACACTGTATTTAAATGATGATGGTCCAGGATCAACATTAGTGAATTTACACTGTATTTACATGATGATGGTCCAGGATCAGCATTAGTGATTTTACACTGTAATTAAATGATGATGGTCCAGGATCAACATTAGTGAATTTACACTGTATTTAAATGATGATGGTCCAGGATCAACATTAGTGAATTTACACTGTATTTAAATGATGATGGTCCAGGATCAACATTAGTGATTTACACTGTAATTAAATGATGATGGTCCAGGATCAGCATTAGTGAATTTACACTGTATTTAAATGATGATGGTCCAGGATCAACAGTAGTGAATTTACACTGTAAATAAATGATGTTGGCCCAGGATCAACATTAGTGAATTTACACTGTATTTAAATGATGATGGTCCAGGATCAACATTAGTGATTTTACACTGTAATTAATTGATGATGGTCCAGGATCAGCATTAGTGAATTTACACTGTATTTAAATGATGATGGTCCAGGATCAACATTAGTGAATTTACACTGTAATTAAATGATGATGGTCCAGGATCAGCATTAGTGAATTTACAGTGTATTTAAATGATGATGGTTCAGGATCAGCATTAGTGAATTTACACTGTATTTAAATGATGATGGTCCAGGATCAACATTAGTGATTTTACACTGTAATTAAATGATGATGGTCCAGGATCAGCATTAGTGAATTTACACTGTATTTAAATGATGATGGTCCAGGATCAACAGTAGTGAATTTACACTGTAAATAAATGATGTTGGCCCAGGATCAACATTAGTGAATTTACACTGTATTTAAATGATGATGGTCCAGGATCAACATTAGTGATTTTACACTGTAATTAATTGATGATGGTCCAGGATCAGCATTAGTGAATTTACACTGTATTTAAATGATGATGGTCCAGGATCAACATTAGTGATTTTACACTGTATTTAAATGATGATGGTCCAGGATCAACATTAGTGAATTTACACTGTATTTAAATGATGATGGTCCAGGATCAGCATTAGTGAATTTACACTGTATTTAAATGATGATGGTCCAGGATCAGCATTGGTGAATTTACACTGTAAATAAATGATGATGGTCCTGGATCAACATTTGTGAATTTACACTGTATTTAAATGATGATGGTCCAGGATCAACATTAGTGAATTTACACTGTAATTAAATGATGATGGTCCAGGATCAGCATTAGTGAATTTACACTGTATTTAAATGATGATGGTCCAGGATCAACATTAGTGATTTTACACTGTAATTAAATGATGATGGTCCAGGATCAGCATTAGTGATTTTACACTGTATTTAAATGATGATGGTCCAGGATCAACATTAGTGATTTTACACTGTAAATAAATGATGATGGTCCAGAATTAACATTAGTGAATTTACACTGTATTTAAATGATGATGGTCCTGGATCGGTTCCCAGAGATGGGTTGCGGCTGGAAGGGCATCCGCTGCGTAAAATCGTGCTGGATAAGTTGGCGGTTCATTCCGCTGTGGCGACCCCGCAAGGGACAAAGCCGACAAGAAAATGAATGAATGAATGAATGGTCCTGGATCAACATTAGTGAATTTACACTGTAAATAAATTATGTTGGCCCAGGATCAACATTAATGAATTTACACTGTATTTAAATGATGATGGTCCAGGATCAACATTAGTGAAATTACACTGTATTTAAATGATGATGGTCCAGGATCAACATTAGTGAATTTACACTGTATTTAAATGATGATGGTCCAGGATCAACAGTAGTGAATTTACACTGTAATTAAATGATGATGGTCCAGGATCAACATTAGTCATTTTACACTGTATTTAAATGATGATGGTCCAGGATCAACATTAGTGAAATTACACTGTATTTAAATGATGATGGTCCAGGATCAACATTAGTGAATTTACACTGTATTTAAATGATGATGGTGCCAGGATCAACATTAGTGAAGTTACACTGTAATTAAATGATGATGGTCCAGGATCAACATTAGTGAATTTACACTGTAATTAAATGATGATGGTCCAGGATCAACATTAGTGAATTTACACTGTATTTAAATGATGATGGTCCAGGATCAACATTAGTGAATTTACACTGTAATTAAATGATGATGGTCCAGGATCAACATTAGTGCATTTACACTGTATTTAAATGATGATGGTCCAGGATCAACATTAGTGAAATTACACTGTATTTAAATGATGATGGTCCAGGATCAACATTAGTGAATTTACACTGTATTTAAATGATGATGGTGCAGGATCAACAGTAGTGAAGTTACACTGTAATTAAATGATGATGGTCCAGGATCAACATTAGTGAATTTACACTGTAATTAAATGATGATGGTCCAGGATCAACATTAGTGAATTTACACTGTATTTAAATGATGATGGTCTAGAACCAACAGTAGTGAATTTACACTGTAATTAAATGATGTTGGTCCAGGATCAACAGTAGTGAATTTACACTGTATTTAAATGATTATGGTCCAGGATCAACATTAGTGATTTTACACTGTATTTAAATGATTATGGTCCAGGATCAACATTAGTGATTTTACACTGTATTTAAATGATTATGGTCCAGGATCAACATTAGTGAATTTACATTGTATTTAAATGATGATGGTGCAGGATCAACAGTAGTGAAGTTACACTGTAATTAAATGATGATGGTCCAGGATCAACATTAGTGAATTTACACTGTAATTAAATGATGATGGTCCAGGATCAACATTAGTGAATTTACACTGTATTTAAATGATGATGGTCTAGGATCAACAGTAGTGAATTTACACTGTATTTAAATGATGATGGTCCAGGATCAACAGTAGTGAATTTACACTGTATTTAAATGATGATGGTCCAGGATCAGCATTAGTGAATTTACACTGTAATTAAATGATGTTGGCCCAGGATCAACAGTTGTGAATTTACACTGTATTTAAATGATGATGGTCCAGGATCAACAGTAGTGAATTTACACTGTAATTAAATGATGATGGTCCAGGATCAACATTAGTGATTTTACACTGTATTTAAATGATGATGGTCCAGGATCAACATTAGTGACATTACACTGTATTTAAATCATGATGGTGCAGGATCAACAGTAGTGAAGTTACACTGTAATTAAATGATGATGGTCCAGGATCAACATTAGTGAATTTACACTGTAATTAAATGATGATGGTCCAGGATCAACATTAGTGAATTTACACTGTATTTAAATGATGATGGTCTAGGACCAACAGTAGTGAATTTACACTGTATTTAAATGATGATGGTCCAGGATTAACATTAGTGATTTTACACTGTATTTAAATGATGATGGTCCAGGATCAACATTAGTGAATTTACACTGTATTTAAATGATGATGGTCCAGGATCAACATTAGTGAATTTACACTGTATTTAAATGATGATGGTGCAGGATCAACAGTAGTGAAGTTACACTGTAAGTAAATGATGATGGTCCAGGATCAACATTAGTGAATTTACACTGTATTTAAATGATGATGGTCCAGGGTCAACATTAGTGAATTTACACTGTATTTAAATGATGATGGTCTAGGATCAACAGTAGTGAATTTACACTGTATTTACATGATGATGGTCCAGGATCAACATTAGTGAATTTACACTGTATTTAAATGATGATGGTCCAGGATCATCATTAGTGAATTTACTCTGTAAATAAATGATGTTGGCCCAGGATCAGCATTAGTGAATTTACACTGTAATTAAATGATGATGGTCCAGGATCAACATTAGTGAAATTACACTGTATTTAAATGATGATGGTTCAGAATGAAGATAAGCGAATTTACACAGTATTTTTCTAGGATTAGATTTTGGAATAGAGAGGAAGGTGGGGAGCGGATGGGAAGGTTTGATATAGAACATCCAGGTGGGAATCGAACTCAGGTCACCGCGAACATAAGTGTGCCATGTGTTAATGCACTAACCACTACACCATTGGTTTCTACAATTTACATTGTTTTTAAATGATGATGGTCCAGCATCAACATTAGTGATTTTACACTGTATTTAAATGATGATGGTCCAGGATCAACATTAGTGAATTTACACTGTATTTAAATTATGATGGTCCAGGATCAACATTAGTGAATTTACACTGTATTTAAATGATGTTGGTCCAGGATCAACAATAGTGAATTTACACTGTAATTAAATGATTATGGTCCAGGATCAACATTAGTGATTTTACCCTGTATTTAAATGATGATGGTCCAGGATCAACATTAGTGAATTTACACTGTATTTAAATGATGTTGGCCCAGGATCAACATTAGTGAATTTACACTGTATTTAAATGATGATGGTCCAGGATCAACATTAGTGAATTTACACTGTATTTAAATGATGATGGTCTAGGATCAACAGTAGTGAATTTAGACTGTAATTAAATGATGTTGGTCCAGGATCAACATTAGTGAAATTACACTGTATTTAAATGATGATGGTCCAGGATCAACAGTAGTGAATTTACACTGTAATTAAATGATGTTGGTCCAGGATCAACATTACTGAATTTACACTGTAATTAAATGATGATGGTCCAGGATCAGCATTAGTGAATTTACACTGTATTTAAATGATGATGGTCCAGGATCAACAGTAGTGAATTTACACTGTAATAAATGATGTTGGCCCAGGATCAACGTTAGTGAATTTACACTGTATTTAAATGATGATGGTCCAGGATCAACATTAGTGATTTTACACTGTAATTAAATGATGATGGTCCAGGATCAGCATTAGTGAATTTACACTGTATTTAAATGATGATGGTCCAGGATTAACATTAGTGAATTTACACTGTATTTAAATGATGATGGTCCTGGATCAACATTAGTGAATTTACACTGTATTTAAATGATGATGGTCCAGGATTAACATTAGTGAATTTACACTGTATTTAAATGATGATGGTCCTGGATCAACATTAGTGAATTTACACTGTATTTAAATGATGATGGTCCAGGATCAGCATTAGTGAATTTACCCTGTAATTAAATGATGATGGTCCAGGATCAACATTAGTGAAATTACACTGTATTTAAATGATGATGGTCCAGGATCAACATTAGTGAAATTACACTGTATTTAAATGATGATGGTCCAGGATCAACAGTAGTGAATTTACACTGTAATTAAATGATGATGGTCCAGGATCAACATTAGTGATTTACACTGTATTGAAATGATGATGGTCCAGGATCAACATTAGTGAAATTACACTGTATTTAAATGATGATGGTCCAGGATCAACATTAGTGAATTTACACTGTATTTAAATGATGATGGTGCAGGATCAACAGTAGTGAAGTTACACTGTAATTAAATGATGATGGTCCAGGATCAACATTAGTGAATTTACACTGTAATTAAACGATGATGGTCCAGGATCAACATTAGTGAATTTACACTGTATTTAAATGATGATGGTCTAGGATCAACAGTAGTGAAATTACACTGTATTTAAATGATGATGGTCCAGGATCAACATTAGTGAATTTACACTGTATTTAAATGATGATGGTCCAGGATCAACATTAGTGAATTTACACTGTATTTAAATGATGATGGTGCAGGATCAACAGTAGTGAAGTTACACTGTAATTAAATGATGATGGTCCAGGATCAACATTAGTGAATTTACACTGTATTTAAATGATGATGGTCCAGGATCAACAGTAGTGAATTTACACTGTATTTAAATGATGATGGTCCAGGATCAACATTAGTGAATTTACACTGTATTTAAATGATGATGGTCCAGGATCAGCATTAGTGAATTTACACTGTAATTAAATGATGTTGGCCCAGGATCAACAGTAGTGAATTTACACTGTATTTAAATGATGATGGTCCAGGATCAACAGTAGTGAATTTACACTGTAATTAAATGATGATGGTCCAGGATCAACATTAGTGATTTTACACTGTATTTAAATGATGATGGTCCAGGATCAACATTAGTGAATTTACACTGTATTTAAATGATGATGGTCCAGGATCAACATTAGTGAATTTACACTGTATTTAAATGATGATGGTGCAGGATCAACATTAGTGAAGTTACACTGTAATTAAATGATGATGGTCCAGGATCAACATTAGTGAATTTACACTGTAATTAAATGATGATGGTCCAGGATCAACATTAGTGAATTTACACTGTATTTAAATGATGATGGTCTAGGATCAACATTAGTGAATTTACAATGTATTTAAATGATGATGGTCCAGGATCAACATTAGTGAATTTACACTGTATTTAAATGATGATGGTCCAGGATCAACATTAGTGAATTTACACTGTATTTAAATGATGATGGTCCAGGATCATCATTAGTGAATTTACACTGTAATAAATGATGTTGGCCCAGGATCAGCATTAGTGAATTTACACTGTAATTAAATGATGATGGTCCAGGATCAACATTAGTGAATTTACACTGTAATTAAATGATGATGGTCCAGGATCAACATTAGTGAATTTACACTGTATTTAAATGATGATGGTCCAGGATCAACAGTAGTGAATTTACACTGTAATTAAATGATGTTGGTCCAGGATCAACATTAGTGAATTTACACTGTATTTAAATGATGATGGTCCAGGATTAACATTAGTGATTTTACACTGTATTTAAATGATTATGGTCCAGGATCAACATTAGTGAATTTACACTGTATTTAAATGATGATGGTCCAGGATCAACATTAGTGAATTTACACTGTATTTAAATGATGATGGTCCAGGATCAACATTAGTGAATTTACACTGTATTAAATGATGATGGTCCAGGATCAACATTAGTGAATTTACACTGTAATTAAATGATGATGGTCCAGGATCAACATTAGTGAATTTACACTGTATTTAAATGATGATGGTCCAGGATCAACATTAGTGAATTTACACTGTATTTAAATGATGATGGTCCAGGATCAACATTAGTGAATTTACACTGTATTTAAATGATGATGGTCCAGGATCAGCATTAGTGAATTTACACTGTAATTAAATGATGTTGGCCAGGATCAACATTAGTGAATTTACACTGTATTTAAATGATGATGGTCCAGGATCAACATTAGTGAATTTACACTGTAATTAAATGATGATGGTCCAGGATCAACATTAGTGAATTTACACTGTATTTAAATGATGATGGTCCAGGATCAACATTAGTGAATTTACACTGTATTTAAATGATGATGGTCCAGGATCAACATTAGTGAATTTACACTGTATTAAATGATGATGGTCCAGGATCAACATTAGTGAATTTACACTGTAATTAAATGATGATGGTCCAGGATCAACATTAGTGAATTTACACTGTATTTAAATGATGATGGTCCAGGATCAACATTAGTGAATTTACACTGTATTTAAATGATGATGGTCCAGGATCAACATTAGTGAATTTACACTGTATTTAAATGATGATGGTCCAGGATCAACATTAGTGAATTTACACTGTATTTAAATGATGATGGTCCAGGATCAACATTAGTGAATTTACACTGTAATTAAATGATGATGGTCCAGGATCAACATTAGTGAATTTACACTGTAATTAAATGATGATGGTCCAGGATCAACATTAGTGAATTTACACTGTATTTAAATGATGATGGTCCAGGATCAACATTAGTGAATTTACACTGTATTTAAATGATGATGGTCCAGGATCAACATTAGTGAATTTACACTGTATTTAAATGATGATGGTCCAGGATCAACATTAGTGAATTTACTCTGTAATTAAATGATGATGGTCCAGGATCAGCATTAGTGAATTTACACTGTATTTAAATGATGATGGTCCAGGATCAACATTAGTGAATTTACACTGTAATTAAATGATGATGGTTCAGAATGAAGATAAGCGAATTTACACAGTATTTTTCTAGGATTAGATTTTGGAATAGAGAGGAAGGTGGGGAGCGGATGGGAAGGTTTGATATAGGACATCCAGGTGGGAATCGAACTCAGGTCACCGCGAACATAAGTGTGCCATGTGTTAATGCACTAACCACTAGACCATTGGTTTCTACAATTTACATTGTATTTAAATGATGATGGTCCAGCATCAACATTAGTGATTTACACTGTATTTAAATGATGATGGTCCAGGATCAACATTAGTGAATTTACACTGTATTTAAATGATGATGGTCCAGGATCAACATTAGTGAATTTACACTGTAATTTAAATGATGATGGTCCAGGATCAACATTAGTGAATTTACACTGTAATTTAAATGATGATGGTCCAGGATCAACATTAGTGAATTTACACTGTATTAAATGATGATGGTCCAGGATCAACATTAGTGAATTTACACTGTATTTAAATGATGATGGTCCAGGATCAACATTAGTGATTTTACACTGTATTTAAATGATGATGGTCCAGGATCAACATTAGTGAATTTACACTGTATTAAATGATGATGGTCCAGGATCAACATTAGTGAATTTACACTGTAATTAAATGATGATGGTCCAGGATCAACATTAGTGAATTTACACT
Organism: Danio kyathit; assembly: GCA_903798195.1. NCBI lineage: Eukaryota > Metazoa > Chordata > Actinopteri > Cypriniformes > Danionidae > Danio > Danio kyathit. The sequence goes on along the minus strand of LR812521.1, from coordinate 47,160,969 downwards.
GTATTTAAATGATGATGGTCCAGGATCAACATTAGTGAATTTACACTGTAATTAAATGATGATGGTCCAGGATCAACATTAGTGAATTTACACTGTATTTAAATGATGATGGTCCAGGATCAACATTAGTGAATTTACACTGTATTTAAATGATGATGGTCCAGGATCAACATTAGTGAATTTACACTGTATTTAAATGATGATGGTGCAGGATCAACAGTAGTGAATTTACACTGTAATTAAATGATGATGGTCCAGGATCAACATTAGTGAATTTACACTGTATTTAAATGATGATGGTCCAGGATCAACATTAGTGAATTTACACTGTATTTAAATGATGATGGTCCTAGGATCAACAGTAGTGAATTTACACTGTATTTAAATGATGATGGTCCAGGATCAACATTAGTGAATTTACACTGTATTTAAATGATGATGGTCCAGGATCAGCATTAGTGAATTTACTCTGTAATTAAATGATGTTGGCCCAGGATCAGCATTAGTGAATTTACACTGTAATTAAATGATGATGGTCCAGGATCAACATTAGTGAATTTACACTGTATTTAAATGATAATGGCCCCGAATGAAGATAAGCGAATTTACACAGTATTTTTCTAGGATTAGATTTTGGAATAGAGAGGAAGGTGGGGAGCGGATGGGAAGGTTTGATATAGGACATCCAGGTGGGAATCGAACTCAGGTCACCGCGAACATAAGTGTGCCATGTGTTAATGCACTAACCACTAGACCATTGGTTTCTACAATTTACATTGTATTTAAATGATGATGGTCCAGCATCAACATTAGTGATTTTACACTGTATTTAAATGATGATGGTCCAGGATCAACATTAGTGAATTTACACTGTATTTAAATGATGATGGTCCAGGATCAACATTAGTGAATTTACACTGTATTTAAATGATGATGGTCCAGGATCAACATTAGTGAATTTACACTGTATTAAATGATGATGGTCCAGGATCAACATTAGTGAATTTACACTGTATTTAAATGATGATGGTCCAGGATCAACATTAGTGAATTTACACTGTATTAAATGATGATGGTCCAGGATCAACATTAGTGAATTTACACTGTATTTAAATGATGATGGTCCAGGATCAACATTAGTGAATTTACACTGTATTTAAATGATGATGGTCCAGGATCAACATTAGTGAATTTACACTGTATTTAAATGATGATGGTCCAGGATCAACATTAGTGAATTTACACTGTATTAAATGATGATGGTCCAGGATCAACATTAGTGAATTTACACTGTAATTAAATGATGATGGTCCAGGATCAACATTAGTGAATTTACACTGTATTAAATGATGATGGTCCAGGATCAACATTAGTGAATTTACACTGTAATTAAATGATGATGGTCCAGGATCAGCATTAGTGAATTTACACTGTATTTAAATGATGATGGTCCAGGATCAACATTAGTGAATTTACACTGTAATTAAATGATGATGGTCCAGGATCAACATTAGTGAATTTACACTGTATTTAAATGATGATGGTCCAGGATCAACATTAGTGAATTTACACTGTATTAAATGATGATGGTCCAGGATCAACATTAGTGAATTTACACTGTATTTAAATGATGATGGTCCAGGATCAACATTAGTGAATTTACACTGTATTTAAATGATGATGGTCCAGGATCAACATTAGTGAATTTACACTGTAATTAAATGATGATTGGTCCAGGATCAACATTAGTGAATTTACACTGTATTTAAATGATGATGGTCCAGGATCAACATTAGTGAATTTACACTGTATTAAATGATGATGGTCCAGGATCAACATTAGTGAATTTACACTGTATTTAAATGATGATGGTCCAGGATCAACATTAGTGAATTTACACTGTATTTAAATGATGATGGTCCAGGATCAACATTAGTGAATTTACACTGTAATTAAATGATGATGGTCCAGGATCAACATTAGTGAATTTACACTGTATTTAAATGATGATGGTCCAGGATCAACATTAGTGAATTTACACTGTAATTAAATGATGATGGTCCAGGATCAACATTAGTGAATTTACACTGTATTTAAATGATGATGGTCCAGGATCAACATTAGTGAATTTACACTGTAATTAAATGATGATGGTCCAGGATCAACATTAGTGAATTTACACTGTAATTAAATGATGATGGTCCAGGATCAACATTAGTGAATTTACACTGTATTTAAATGATGATGGTCCAGGATCAACATTAGTGAATTTACACTGTATTTAAATGATGATGGTCCAGGATCAACATTAGTGAATTTACACTGTATTTAAATGATGATGGTCCAGGATCAACATTAGTGAATTTACACTGTATTTAAATGATGATGGTCCAGGATCAACATTAGTGAATTTACACTGTATTTAAATGATGATGGTCCAGGATCAACATTAGTGAATTTACACTGTAATTAAATGATGATGGTCCAGGATCAACATTAGTGAATTTACACTGTATTTAAATGATGATGGTCCAGGATCAACATTAGTGAATTTACACTGTATTTAAATGATGATGGTCCAGGATCAACATTAGTGAATTTACACTGTATTTAAATGATGATGGTCCAGGATCAACATTAGTGAATTTACACTGTATTAAATGATGATGGTCCAGGATCAACATTAGTGAATTTACACTGTATTTAAATGATGATGGTCCAGGATCAACATTAGTGAATTTACACTGTATTAAATGATGATGGTCCAGGATCAACATTAGTGAATTTACACTGTATTTAAATGATGATGGTCCAGGATCAACATTAGTGAATTTACACTGTAATTAAATGATGATGGTCCAGGATCAACATTAGTGAATTTACACTGTATTAAATGATGATGGTCCAGGATCAACATTAGTGAATTTACACTGTATTTAAATGATGATGGTCCAGGATCAACATTAGTGAATTTACACTGTATTTAAATGATGATGGTCCAGGATCAACATTAGTGAATTTACACTGTATTTAAATGATGATGGTCCAGGATCAACATTAGTGAATTTACACTGTATTAAATGATGATGGTCCAGGATCAACATTAGTGAATTTACACTGTATTTAAATGATGATGGTCCAGGATCAACATTAGTGAATTTACACTGTAATTAAATGATGATGGTCCAGGATCAACATTAGTGAATTTACACTGTATTTAAATGATGATGGTCCAGGATCAACATTAGTGAATTTACACTGTATTTAAATGATGATGGTCCAGGATCAACATTAGTGAATTTACACTGTATTTAAATGATGATGGTCCAGGATCAACATTAGTGAATTTACACTGTATTTAAATGATGATGGTCCAGGATCAACATTAGTGAATTTACACTGTATTTAAATGATGATGGTCCAGGATCAACATTAGTGAATTTACACTGTATTTAAATGATGATGGTCCAGGATCAACATTAGTGAATTTACACTGTATTTAAATGATGATGGTCCAGGATCAACATTAGTGAATTTACACTGTAATTAAATGATGATGGTCCAGGATCAACATTAGTGAATTTACACTGTATTTAAATGATGATGGTCCAGGATCAACATTAGTGAATTTACACTGTAATTAAATGATGATGGTCCAGTATCAACATTAGTGATTTTACCCTGTATTTAAATGATGATGGTCCAGGATCAACATTAGTGAATTTACACTGTATTTAAATGATGTTGGCCCAGGATCAACATTAGTGAATTTACACTGTATTTAAATGATGATGGTCCAGGATAAAGATTAGCGAATTTACACAGTATTTTTCTAGAATTATTTTTTGGAAAAGAGAGGAAAGTGGGGCAGGTTTGACATAGGACATCCAGGTGGGAATCGAACTCAGGTCAACGCGAACATAAGTGTGCCACGTGTTAATGCACTAACCACTACAACATTGGTGTCTACAATTTACACTGTATTTAAATGATGATGGTCCAGGATCAACATTAGTGAATTTACACTGTATTTAAATTATGATGGTCCAGGATCAACATTAGTGAATTTACACTGTAATTAAATGATGATGGTCCAGGATCAACATTAGTGAATTTACACTGTATTTAAATGATGATGGTCCTGGATCAACATTAGTGAATTTACACTGTAAATAAATGATGTTGGCCCAGGATCAACATTAGTGAATTTACACTGTATTTAAATGATGATGGTCCAGGATCAACATTAGTGAATTTACACTGTATTTAAATGATGATGGTCCAGGATCAACATTAGTGATTTTACACTTTAAATAAATGATGATGGTCCATGATCAACATTAGTGAATTTACACTGTATTTAAATGATGATTGTCCAGGATCAACATTAGTTATTTACACTGTATTTAAATGATGATGGTCCAGAATCAACATTAGTGAATTTACACTGTATTTAAATGATGATGGTCCAGGATCAGCATTAGTGAATTTACACTGTAATTAAATGATGATGGTCCAGTGTCAATATAAGTGAATTTACACTGTATTTAAATGATGATGGTCCAGGATAAACACAAGCGAATTTACACAGTATTTTTCTAGATTTATTTTTTGGAATAGAGAGGAAAGTGTGCAGCAGAGGGGAAGGTTTGACATAGGTCATCCATGTGGGATTCAAACTCAGGTCACCGCGAACAAAAGTGTGCCATGTGTTAATGCACTAACCATTACACTGTTGGTATCTACAATTTACACTGTAATTAAATGATGTCGGCCCAGGATCAACATTAGTGAATTTACACTGTAATTAAATGATGATGGTCCAGGATCAACATTAGTGAATTTACACTGTAATTAAATGATGTTGGCCCAGGATCAACATTAGTGAATTTACACTGTAATTACATGATGTTGGTCCAGGATCAACAGTAGTGAGTTTACACTGTAATTAAATGATGATGGTCCGGGATCAACATAAGTGAATTTACACTGTATTTAAATGATGTTGGTCCAGGATCAACATTACTGAAGTTACACTGTATTTAAATGATGATGGTCCAGGATCAACGTTAGTGAATTTACACTGTATTTATTTTTATAATTTGGAGGTTTAACAATCAATTGATAGGAAAGTGGAAAGAGGAATGTGTGTGGAGCAGAAAGTTGGGGAGGATCTGTATAGGACCTTGAGGTGGGAATCGAACTCAGGTTGCCGTGAACACTGGAGTGCCACCTGTTAACGCACTAACCACCATACCACTGGTACCAACAGTTCACACTGTATTTTTTGATGATAGTCTAGGATCAACATTAGTGAACTTAGACTCTATTTAAACGATGATGATCCAGGATCAACATTAGTGAATTTACACTGTATTTATTTGTATTATTACTTATCAATTGATAAGACAGTAGAAAGAGGAAAGTGTGTGGAGCAGAAAGTTGGGAAGGATCAGCCTAGGACCTTGAGTTGGGAATCAAACTTGGGTTGCCATGAACACTGGAGTGCCATCTGTTAACACACTAACCACACTACCATTGGTAATGACAGCTTACATTGTATTTTTTTGATGATGGTCCAACATTAGTGAATTTACACTGCATTTAAATGTTTATGATGGTCCAGGATCAATTATCCTATTAATGACAAATTATTATTTGGAGGTTTCACAATCAATTGATAGGACAGTAGAAAGAGGAATGTGTGTGGAGCAGAAATATGAATCAAACTCAGGTCGCCATGAACACCAGATTGCCATCTGTTAACGCACTAACCACTACAACATTGGTGACGACAGGTTACATTGTATTTATTTGATGATGGTCCAGCATCAACTTTAGTGAATATACATTGTATTCAAACATTTATGATAGTCCAGGATCAACATAAGAGAATTCATACTGTATTTTTCACATGATTATTGGAGGGGTTTCACATTAATTGATAGGACAGGAGAGAGAGGAAAGTGTGTGGAGAAGAAAGAGGGGAAGGCTTGACATATGACATCTAGGTGGGAATCGAACTCTGGTCACAGTGAACATAGGAGCACCATGTGTTAACGCTCTAACCACTACACCATTGATTCTTACAAGTTACACTGTATTTAAATGATGATGGTCCAGGATCAACATTAGTGAATTTACACTGTATTTAAATGATGATGGTCCAGGATCAACTTAAGCGAGTTTACACAGTATTTTTCTAATGATTATATTTTGGAATAGAGAGGAAAGTGTGTGGAGCAGAGGGGAAGGCTTGACATAGGACATTGAGGTGGGAATCGAACTCAGGTCACCGCAAACATATGAGTGTCACGTGATAATGCACTAACCACTACACCATTGGTGCCTACAATTTAGACTGCATTTAGTTAATTTAGACTGTATTTAAATGATGGTCCAGGATCAACGTTAGTGAATTTACACTGTATTTAAATGTTTATGATGGTCCAGGACAAACATAATTTTGTCACAGTATTTTTCGGAACAGAGAGGAAGGTTTGTGGAGCAGAGGGGAAGGCTTGACATAGGACATCAAGGTGGGAATCGAACTCAGGTCATCGCAAACAGAGGAGTGCCATGTGTTAACGCACTAACCATTACACAATTGGTGCCTACAATTTACACTGTATTTAAATGATGATGGTCCAGGATCAACCTTACTGAATTTTTTAGGGGTTACTGTAAAAAATTACTGTATTTTTTAGGGGTTTTCACCTTTAATTGATAGGACAGCAGAGAGTATAGACAGAAAGGTGTGAGGAGCAGAGAGAGGGGAAGGAACGGCATAGGACCTTGAATTGAACTCTGGTTGCTGTGAACACCAGAGTACCATGTGTCAAAGCACTAACCACTACACCTTTGGCATAAAGAATTTACATTGTATCTAAATGATGATGATGGTACAGGACAGGGGTGCAAAAAGGGGTATGCAGTATAGGGGCACCACAGATGCATGGGTGCCAAAACAGTTTTTGAAATTATCCTCATTAAAAGTTAAAAGATATTAAAAGATATTTTTGTTAAAAACGTTTATTTTGCATTTTATATGATATCATTGTATTTTATTAAATAATGAATTATACCACCCCTCCCCCTCCATTGACCATTTGATTGAGCTGTTGCTCGGTTACAGTCACATGTAAAAATAGTTAGCAGAATGAAGAGATGTGGAGCACAAAATTCATTCATTCATTCATTTTCTTTTCGGCTTAGTCCCTTTATTAATCTGGGTTCGCCACAGCAGAATGAACCACCAACTTATCCAGCATATGTTTTACGCAGCAGATGCCCTTCCAGCTGCAACCCATCTCTGGAAAACATCCATACACACTCATGCACTATGGACAATTTAGCCTACCCAATTCACCTGTACTGCATGTCTTTGGACTGTGGGGGAAACTCAAGCGAATGCCGGGAGAACATGCAAAGTCCACACAGAAACGCCAACTGACCGAGCTGAGGCTCTTGCTGTGAGGCGAAAGCACTACCTACTGCACCACTGTGTCGCCCGAGCACAAAATAGAAAATGAAAAAAAGAACAAACAATCCCTTAGAATGAAAAGTGACTATAATTTTATGGGCTAAAGCCACAGGGCTAGCCAAAGTTGACTTTATGTTAAACGCTTGACAGTCATACATTTTTGGACCATCAGCTTCAAAAGATAGAATTTTTATTCACTGCATTTACATACTGATTAAAGTTATTATAGTTATTCAGTGAAGAGCAGCAAATCAATCTCTTGTTTTGTTAAATAACAGAGGTGTGACTTTAAGAACGCACATAATAAAAAAAATTTTTGTTTATGCTCATTAGGATAATAGTAGCTGTGTTTAAAATCAAACATGCTAAGACGGACATGTTTACATATTATTAAGTGTATTTGTCTGTTCACACACCCAAATCTCAAAGTATCCGCCTTCTACAATCAGTCTACTTATTAATTTAATTTAATAAATAAAAATTGGTGTTGTAACAATATGTTGATGTTCTGTAACATTATTATATATAATATCATGTAATACTATAATATTATTTGGAATGTAGGCTACGAAGCAGATACCATTATGGTCTCTTCCTCATCGACTTTATAACGTGCCAGTTTGGTCTTCAAAACGTCCTCACCACGTTCTCCACGACGAATATGGGAAACATCAAATTGCGTTGCTGGGACGTTATTTGCAACGTCGCAGAGATCATTTTGGTCTCTTCCTGACAGGAAGGTAAAGATTTCTAAACCTGAGAGGAGATTTAGAAATCTTTGATAAATCTATCACTAAGATCTATAAAAATAAAATAAGCAGTTTATACCCAAACCCGATACATGCCTCTTTTTCCCATTGTTTGGAAATTTTGCCTCTTTAATCGCTCTAAATGTAACAATTTTCCACCCTGATTGTCCTCGAGGATTACTTCAGATGATACATATAAATTAGGAAAAGCACTGCGTGTTCAGTCTGTCCCATGCACAATGTTATTTTAGTTTAAATTTAATTCATATCTGACTCCAAGATGGTTTAGACTATTAATATATTTATCTTTTGATTTATCTGACTCCAGTCATAAAAGATTATGAAAGTGCTATCTGGCAGATCATTAATTGAAGCATTACTTTTCAAGAAATACAATCAGTCTGCTTAAATTAATTAAAGAAATACTGTAAAATTGGTGTTGTAACAATATGTTGATGTTTGAGAAAATAAAAGTTTTGCTTTCTATAACATTCATCCATTCACTCATTTTCTTTTCGGCTTAGTCCCTTTATTAATCTGAGGTCGCCACAGCAGAATAAACCGCCAACATATGTTCTACGCAGCAGATTCCCTTCCAGCTGCAACCCATCACTGGGAAACATCCATACACACTCATAAACTACGAACAATTTAGCTTACCAAATGTTTTTTGGACTTGTGGGGTAAACTGGAGCACTCGGTGGAAACCTACATGAACACAGGGAGAGCATGCAAACCCCACACAGATATGTCAAATAACCCAGCTGGGGCTCGAACCAGCTACCTTCTTGCTGTGAGGCAATTGTGCTACCCACTGCGCTGCCTATACAATATTATATAATAATACTATAATGTAGCATATACCATTTTGGTCTCTTCCTCATCGACTTTATAACGTGCCAGTTTGGTCTTCAAAACATCCTCACCACGTTTGCCACAACGAATATGGGAGTCATCAAATTTAGTTGCTGGGACATATTTTGCCAAAAAAGACATGTAACCTAATTTTAGGTTATTTTGGAAAATTATTATTATTAGTAGTATTATTTATTATATGTATATTTATATTTGTTTTATTAAACACAAGCTAAGATTTGTCCACCTGTCAGGTTTTGGACCATGGGGCATAGGACGTGTCTTTGGAAATAACTAAATAAATAAGTTTTTTAACCACACTTCGTTATTATTTTTCATTTATTCATTTGCTGAAAATTAGAACTGAATTTAGAAATAGTTTTAAAACAAATCTTTGAGCTTAACAAACTAAATTAATTATGTAGGCTAATGCATGTCTTCAGTGGAGAGCATACAACGCTGTTTCCTTTTCCATGAAAGAGAGAAAGTGAAAGTAAAGGCTGAATGGATTAGGCTCATTGGGCTCTATTTTAATGATCTAGGCAAAAAGTCCAAAGCGCAGGGTGCAAAGCATTAATGGCGTGTCAGAAGAGCTGCTGCACAAAGTGCATTTTCCCTTCTTAAAATAGCAAACGTGGATTCGGACACGCGCTTAATGCTTTTGCGCCCTGCGCTTCAGACTTTGTGCCTAGACCATTAAAATAGAGCCCTTTATCTATTTTCGTTGCTTAGATATAACCAAAATATTTCGGAATATTCGTGACGTCACTCTCCACCCCATTATTTCATCTAAATTGGACAAAACTGATCTCAATCGTTTGTGCTCGATTTTTGCTGGTTTGTGCCATTGAAACAAACACTGTATCTATATTTAATGTTTAGATATTGCCTAATCAAAATATTTCAGGAGCCGCAACGTACCTCCACCAGGTTTTCTAAATCGCACAAAACTGGTCTCAATAGTTTGTGCTCAATTTGTGCTGGTTTGTGCCTTTAAAACAAACACTGTATCTATTTTTATTGTTTAGATATTGCCTAATCAAAATATTTCGTCTTGCTGTCATTTACAATTGCTGATGAAATGGGTTTAAATTCTGACGTTTTTATAGGTGAAGAAGGCATGGAGGTACTGGTTTTTATATTTATAGAAAATAATCATTTTTGTAACATTTTAATCCTTTAATTTTTTTTCATTTGTAAAGATGTGTCTGTATTGCTCTACATCCTCCGTGTTTTAAGCAATGTTTAAGCGAGGTGGACAACTGACGCGTTCTGGCCTGGACTTTAGACCTGCTTTGAGCTGGTCTATTGTGTAAACTATTTTAGTTCCTTAAAATAGCAACGCGCCAGCAATGTGCCTTAACACACCTCTTTTTTAGACCAGAACGCCTATGGGTGCACCTATGAGCGCAAATGCATTTGCTTTTTAAACAGCGTGGTGCAAAACATCAAAATGACACTTGCGTCGAGCTGAAACTAGCAAATAACATTTGCGCCGCATTGCGCCGGGTGTATGACAGGGCCGAAAGTGTTTGTTTTAATGGCACAAACCAGCACAAATCGAGCACATAAGCATGACATCAGTTTGGTGCAATTTAGAGAAAATGGGGTACAGAATGACGTCACGGCTTCCAAAACATTTTGCTTATATCTAAAGGAGGAAAACCGATACAGTGTTTGTTTTAAGGGCACAAATTGAGCACAAACAACCTGTGCTGATTTGAAGTGATTTGAGCAACATGGGGTGAAAAGTGACATCACACAGTCAAAAAAAAAAAAAAAAACTTAATATATCAGACCCCAAACCAGCACAAACGTTCGTTTTTGCGGCACAAATCAGCACAAATGTAGCACAAACGAATGGCATTTTTGGGGGATTATTTGTTTTTATGGGGTGCCAACTTCACGGAGGTCTTTAGGACCCCATATCTATCATTTTGTTTTGACAAATGTAGTACAAAAAGCAAGGCATGTCAAGGTGCTATAATCGTTTAGTGAGGAAAATGAAATTGAGAAGAAATTTGGGGTGGGATGAGATGTAATTCTTTGTGACTTAACATGCTTAATGTAATTATACTTTCACTAGTTACTTCATACTATTTCAGTTGTGTTCAGAACTGCGAAATGTATTTGTTTGAAGCATGTTGATGAGGAAAAAAATATCTTTAATTTATTGATGGAAATATTTTGGCACTGTCACTTGCCTGTTATAATTAAAGTTGGATTTTTGGATTTTTTTTTTTTTGCAAAACTCGAACCCGCATACCTCTCAGTAAATGTGCAGTTGCGCCCCTGAATGGAACCCCATACTTTTGCACAATATTCACCTTTATTGCACAATATTCTGCACAACATTGTTTAGTCTCATGTAAAAGTACTTGCATAACCTGTCTTATGTGTATAGTTAAGTATGCTTATATGTTAGTTATGCATAGGTTTTTAAAATAGCTCTTATGTCCAGTGTTGTGTTTGTATTTATGATTAATTATGTAGCACTGTTGTCCTGCGAGACACGACATTTCGTTCCTCTGTATGTCCATAAATGTAGCGGAATGACAACAAAGCTAGACTTGACTTGTCATTGCTAGGGATTTTACAGTAGGCTCGTTTGAGGTGCGCCTCGCCTTGACTGCATTGTAGACGAGAGCAGGCGGCTGCAGTAAGAGGTGGGCTCAAAAAATACATCAGAAGTCGGACACCTCTCGAATCTCGCTGTTTTGCCGCCTGGAAACGTCACCAGTGGTTGAGATCGCGTTCGCGTTTTCTATCGCGGACGAATGACCTCATGAAAAAATACTATGGTGATTAATAGTAAATATTATAGTGTTTTTGAACATGTTTTTTCAGTATTGGGTTATGTTTAGTTGTTGTGATACCAGAGCAACTATAGAATTTAAATAGGCTATTTGTTATAATATGGTTCAAAAACACTATAGTATTCCTATAAATTACTGTAGTATTTTTTAATGTGGGAGTGGATGCAATTGAAATATCACTGTTTTTACAAAAAGAGGGTCACAATTACAGAAGATGAACAGCTCATTACTTAAAAAGGTTTATTTAAAATATAAATCTGTATTTTCAACAGTGGTAAATTTTAAAAGAATGTAAAAATAAACAGCTTATACAGCAAGAAAGCTTTCAAGAAATCTCATTTGGCTACATTATAAATTAAGCAGCTACAGCAAGATGCTTTTGAGTGACAGGTCATGACAAATGTTTGTTTATTTGTTTCGCTAGGAATGTCCCTAGACTTTGGCATTTTATTGAACAAGTGGTCCATTTCTATAGTCATTTCAGACTTTCTGTAGAGGGCATTAGAAGGTATAAAGGGAAATACAACTAAAGACAAAATTATTAGCCCTCTTGTGAAGTTTAAAGAAATGGTATTGCATCAAATATGTAAAATGCTGTTTAACAGATTTTGTTTTCAACAGTTTTATAAACTAATTTCTACTAACTCGTTTGTCTAGTCTTTACCATGATTACAGTATTATATTATATATTTTACATACATTTTTTTTTGCAAGATACTAGTATTCAGCCTAAAGTGCAATTTAAAGAGATAACTATAGATTAATTATGTTAAAGATAAATGAGGAAAGCCACTGGACAACAGTGGTTTGTTCTGCAAACATAAATAAATTATAAAGGGGCTAATTATATTGACATGTTTATTAGGCCTATAAACAGCTTTTACTCCAGCCAGACTAAAATAAACAGCCCAAGACTTTCTCCAGAATAAAACCTATAGGCTGTAGGAAATACTGGGAACATGCTCTTGATCTATTAAACATAACTTTTGACTTCACATACATGTGTGTGTTTTGTTTTGTTTACTACACCCCTTTCACTTATGAAACCACACAAAGATGAGGCATAATGGCAAAACAGTCTGATTACCTCATGTATGCATATATGCATGTTTTGGATTGACTTTCATGGAATAACGCTGCATAAAAATTACAATACAAACCTCACACAAACATACAAAAAAGTGAAAATGACAACAAACAGGACTTTAAACTGAGAAATAAAATACAGCACATGCACATCCTAATTATTTATATGTAACATTTAGTTATATTAGATAGGTCACATTAGGTTTTTACAAAAGTGTGTTTTGTTTCTGTTTGCGTGTAAATCTAAATAAATAAACATATGTAATGCTCTGTATGACTTTTTTTTCATTATCAACGAAAATACAAAAAAGGTATACAACAAAGCCAGGATAAACCTTGGTAAAAACAGGATAGAGAATAACGTGTAGTTTGTCAGTCTCATCCAATGAGCATTCAGCTGTGTCGTCAGCCAGCCGTTTCCCATGATGCTTTTAGTGGGCGCAGTCTTTTGAGAGCAACTGCTGCCGACTGCTCAATCCGAGGTACCCGCCTCGCGATCGCGAGAGTTTTTTGGCGCACGTCAGCGTGACATCAGAGCCAGGCGGACGCAACTCGGACACATTTCTAACCGGCATGCATCTTGCGGTGATCACCGGTGATCGATTCTGCGCAGATTTTGGCCACCTCAAACGAGCCTAGTGTTGTAGTACCAAACCTCCTCTAAAAGTGTCGCTGTCTCACGTCATGCAATACGTAAGGATTGACCTCTGACCCTTTGTTTACGTGGAAGGAGAGCTGTTCGTGCTTCCGGGTTTTTATTTCTGCAGTTATCGGACCAGTTTTAAAGAGATGGCTTCGGTACCGGCCCAGTCTTTACGGGTGTCAGAGATTAAAGACCCCACCGTTTTATTTGAACGGTATGGAACGGATGAGATCCGCGCTGTTGAGAGGAAAGTGCGCGGAGAGATTGAGCAGAAGAAGGAGGAACTCCGGCAGATGGTCGGTGAACGGTACCGAGACCTGATCGATGCCGCTGACACGATCGGTGAGATGAGACAGTGCTCGGAAAGTGTCGTGCAGTCCATCCAGGACATGTACCGGTACTGCCATAAACTCAAACAGGCCAAACAGACCCCTCAGTCCAGCAGCAGAGCAGAGGTGAGGCTCCTGTGTTTCTCATTTTCTGGACAGCAGCCTGCAAACAAGATAGAAAACAATAAACATTTATTTATTTATACTTATTCTGACTTGAATAGAGACATTTGACTGTGTTTGGGTACAAGCTGCTGCATTAATTTTCTTGTCAGTCAATTTGAGTGAGCCACTTCAAACAAATGCAGTATGTCAAATGTTTGTTATGACTTGCTAAATATAGCATTCATTCATTTTCTTTTCGGCTTAGTCTCTATTAATCTGGGGTCGCCACAGCTGAATGAACCGCCAACTTATCCATCATATGTTTTACGCAGCGGATGCTGGGAAACACCCATACACACTCATCCACACACAAATACACACACACACTACAGACAATTTAGCTTACCCAATTCACCTATACCACGTTTTTAATTTTGTGGAGGAAACCCACGCAAACATGGGGAGAACAAGCAAACTCCACGCAGAAACGCCAACTGACCCAGCCGAGGCTCGAACCAGCAACCTTCTTGCTGTGAGGTGATTGTGCTACCCACTGCGCCACCGTACTGCCCAATATAGCATTCATTCATTCACTTTCTTATTCTGGGGTCGCCAGAGCAGAATGAACTGCCAACTTATCCAGCATAGGTTTTACGCAGCAGATGCCCTTCCAGTTGCAACCCATCACTGGGAAACATCCACACACACTCATTCACACTCATACACTACAGACAATTTAGCTTACCCAATTCACCTGTACAATATAGCATTCACTTAAATAAAAAAAACTATTTAAAGTACACATCTTTGAACTGCGTCTATTGAGTTGCCACTACTTTCAGAAATGATCTGTCTGTTTGTCTATCTGATTGAGGTACAGTTGGTTGTATATTCATACACATTCGTTCAGTTTTGAACCGCAGCAATTGTGACAGTCTCTTTTAAGTACTTTAAATATTCAGCCTGAAATCATGTGGAAATATGACTTCAAAACAGCATTAGCTCTATTTAACTGACTGTGAGCAATGTTGAACTTTGATAGTCATTGGTTGCTAATTAGGCATGAGATGATACCCTTTTTCAAGGTATACTGCGGTTTGGAAAAGTCAAGGTTTTAAAAGGTTTTATTTACTTTTTTTGTTTGTTTTATTGAACAACAGTATCTCCAGCAGAAAAGATCTCCAAAGATGTCATTTTAAATTGTGGAGAAATCTGTGTTTTTGAGACTAATGAAGACAGCAGAAGTCAATGATTCATTTGAATGATTTAGCCTGATGTGTTTACTGCTCCAGAATATTATAAATGTTTTTCAAAATAAAATATATTGTGTTCAAAGGGGCAAAAGATTTTTTGTTTTTTACCCAGACATTTAAAAATAATATATTTTAGAGCAGTAATCACAATACCGTGAAACCGTGATATTTTTATCCAAGGTTATCATACCATCAGAATCTTATACTAGCCCATGCCTACTGCTAATGTGATTTCACTGTGTAGAATCTGCAAAGAAGACTTTTCTGAAATTATATTATTAGGGAGAACGTCTAAATGTGTGAATATAAAACCAACTTGACCCAAATCTGTTGTCATGGCAATTTAAAACTCTCTCACTGAATAAGAGACAAACATGTCCAATCATATTTAAAGGTGATTTTCTTCTCTTGCAAAAGAAGATCAGTCAGTCATACAGCAACACCGGTCTCTGCAGAGTGTCACAGTGATGGAGAGCTAAGACACAGCTTGTATCTCGTTCTTGTGTTCAAGGTTGCTTCATCAAGTTCAAGTTCATTTATTTATAGAGCACATTTAAAAACAGTCACACGACTGACCAAAGTGCTGTACATAAGTCAAAGTAAAATAAAAAGACATAAGACATAGAAATAAGACAAGAGAAACGACTGAAAAATTGTAAAAATATAGCAGTAGAAAGGACTATTAAAATAATATTAAAAAGCCAAGCTAAAAAGGTACGTTTTTAGAAGTGTTTTAAAAATAGAAAGGGATGGAGCCATTCTAATCTTAATTCCATAACTGAGGACCCGCCACAGAGAAAGCTCTGTCCCCTCTTTGTTTCAGTCTGGACTGAGGAACTAAAAGAAGATTTTGATCACTTGATCTAAGAGATCTCACGGGAGTGTAAAAATGCAACCGCTCTGAGGGATAGGATGGGGCTAGATTATGAATTGATTTATATAAATAAATCTCGCAGCAGCATTTTGGACCAACTAAAGGTGAGAATTTTGAGATTTTGAAATCAGATTATTTCCAGCTCATGTCACCTGATTCTCCACTAATATCTCTTTTTATTGAACATCCCTTTCTCTACTGTTTTCCCTTCTCATATTTATTCACTTAATTTCATATGATGTTCTTCCCTCAGTACTCAATAACACCTGTTTTTAACCTTCTCCATAACAGAAACAGGCACATATGATTTAATGTATGTAATTAAAAGCATGTATTTATCTGCATATAACTCAACCTAAAGTTCATGACAGAATGACCCCTGTAGTGAATAAATATGACAGGGAAAAATCATACATTGATTGACATTCTAATGTATTTAGGTCAATCATTTAGTAGTATCAGAGTTATTAAATTTTCTTCCAGTCTGTCTGTCAATCTATCTGTCTGTCTGTCTGTCTAATTAAATTAAACCAACATTGTTCAAACAATTAAAAAAAGTTCAAATAAAGCGATTCATAAATAAATCATGCAATGAGTGAGATGAGTTATGATGAGTAAGAAAGAAAATTAGGATGTAACCCAACAGTAAACTAATGAAAAAATTTTTTAGACATTTTTATAACAATTTTTCACAGTATAAACTGTATTTGTAGAACTAACTATCAAGATTTTAAATGTAAAGGTTTTTAAATGTTATACATGGAGACCCCTTGCATGAGGAAGATCATATTTTTTGGATCGCAACATTTAAAAGTTTGAAAACTACAGGGAAAAGGGTATCATCTGAAATATTATTACAATTCAAAAGACATGTTTTCTTCATTTCTTTTTTTGAAGTCTGTTTTATTCCTCTGTTAAATTTCCAGCAGCCTTTTGTAGCATTCTAAAAGTATTTTAGTGTCACTTTTCATCAATGTTATACACCTTTGCTGAATAAAAATACTGACTGACTCCTTACTGAACTTTTGAACTGTATTGCAAATCTTATGTGTATATGTAGCACCACTCCATTATTGTGTTACATTACATTAGAATACATCCTCAATATTTATTAAATCTGAAAATCAGAGCTCAATAGTGAGATGTATTGAGATGAGTTGTGATTGCGTTTTTCTCCTCGGCAGGGTCAGAAACAGTCGCAGGAGAAGTTCTACACAATGGCGTCCCAGATAAAGCTCCTCCTAGAAATCCCTGAGCGCGTCTGGAGTGCCATGGAGTCGTCACAGTACCTGCAGGCTACACAGCTCTACTTGTTGTGCTGTCACCTTCATAGCCAGCTACACCTGGAGGGTGGAGGACATCAGTACAGCCCCGTCCTCTCTCGATTCCCCATCCTCGTGCGCCAGGTAGCAGCTGCAGGTCATTTCAGGTATGCTAGAGAATCATGCAGATGTTAAATGCATTTCAGGTTGATGATTTGGTTTT
This sequence comes from Danio kyathit, assembly GCA_903798195.1. Taxonomy (NCBI): domain Eukaryota; kingdom Metazoa; phylum Chordata; class Actinopteri; order Cypriniformes; family Danionidae; genus Danio; species Danio kyathit. The sequence goes on along the minus strand of LR812521.1, from coordinate 47,143,291 downwards.
TGTTGTTGTTATTTTCTTTACTAAATGTCAGTTGCCTTTATTTGTTGTAGGTCTACAATCTTGCTGGAGAGCAAGTCAGTGCTGCGCGGCAGGGCGGTGTCTGATCAGGCGATCGCTGAAGCGCTGGTCTCCACCATGCTCTTAGAGGACAGCTCACCTCGACAGGCGCTTGCTGATTTCCTGCTGGCTAGGAAAGCATCCATTCAGCAACTGCTTAATCAGCCCCAACATGGTGAATAACTTACTCATGCTATTACATCAAAAATGTATTTTCTTTTTACATACATACATACATACATGCATACATATATGTATTTGTGTGTGTGTGTGTGTGTGTGTGTGTGTGTGTGTGTGTGTGTGTGTGTGTGTGTGTGTGTGTGTGTGTGTGTGTGTGTGTGTGTGTGTGTGTGTGTGTGTGTGTGTGTGTGTGTGTGTGTGTGTATAAATAAATTTATCTATATAATAAATTTATTACATAGATTTTTGGATTTTTTATACAACTGTATCAATCCTTTGTTCTCAGGATCTCATGCCGTAGCCAAATGCTCTACCACTTAACCACAAAGGCTAGATATTTCATTTTTAGTGGAATATTGCTGTATTAAATTTATGCGCCATCATAATTTAATCAAAATAAGTTGTTAAAAACGAATAATAAACATGGAACCTGTGTACATGTAAGATTTTGATCAATGGTTTTCATTTTCGAGGCATTTTGAGCTAAAAGTTTGTATTGTAGTAAACAAATACCCTCTTATCTATAACCAAAGCTCTCTCTGTTTTGTTGTGTGTGATTTTAAAGCTTTATGCTGCCATATTTAATGTTTAAAACAGTAATTTGTGTCTGTGATTTTTCAAAGTTTATTTCAAGTTTATGCAATAATTATTGTTTTTGTAAGTAGCTTTACAAAAGGTGCAAATTACTGGATTACAATCAAATAGAAGTTATTATATACAGACATAGTTAACTTGCAATTTATAGCATATGAATGATGTCTATGTGTACATGTTTATTGATTTGTATGATTCATGTTTAATGATGTATTTGTGTATTATACTCGCATTAATTAAAGCTGAATTTCATTACTGCAGTCAAATGAGGTTTCAGAAATCATTCTAATATGTTGATTATTTGAAATAGTTAAAATATGTCACACACAAAAAAGTAAATGCAGGTTTGATGAGCAGTAGAGACTTCATAAAAACAAAAATCATACTCTTCTCCAGTAGTGTGTCACATTAAGAAATTAGGGAGAAAAAAACGGTTGCAACATCCATTTCATGTTGACATCAATAATATAAATAGTTTTTTGACTTGTAAATAGTTAAAGCTTGTTCTTTTATTCATTTTTTTTTTTTTGTTCATTAAAATAATTAATTCTCTTTTTATTGCGTATGGTTTTTCTGCTTTCACATGCAATGCTGTCTCTCTCTTAGGTGCTGGTGTTAAAGCACAGGTTTGTTCTTTGGTGGAGCTGCTGGTCACGACTCTGTACCAGGCGTATGCTGTGTTTTATGTGCCTCCAGAGGGCCAAGTGTCCGATACCGGTTTGGGCTGTGGCCTGCTATTCACCACCTTGGAGAACGTGACCTCCAGCACCTCCTCTGGTGAGTTTGTGTTTGATTTATTAAGATTTAGTTATATTTCACTGTAATTCTAATGGATCAGGATTTACCATCATTAATTGTGCTGTTTTGAATTGCACTGAACTGTACCAGTTAAAGGAGGAGAAGGCTTTATTGTAGCATGTAGCATATGCCAGCCCTAAAGGTCCAATGAAATGTAAAGGTTTTTTAGATGTTAAAATTGGTATGTTAATTTTAAGATATCTGTAAGCGAGTGTGCTCCAAAACAGTGACATAATTCACATTTAGTAGATATAAACATGATATAAACATCCATCGCTTGCAGTTTGTCACTTTCGCACAAAATGGATCAACGATTTGATGTCTTCACCTCATACTGTACTTCAGTTTCTTGTCAAGTCTTGACAAATCAAATGTTCTCTAGTATCTGACATGCCCCGCCCCTTTCAAGAACCTTTTCATTTGAAACACTTGGTCAACCGCTCTCACTGATAGAGCAGTGATTAAAAAATGAATCTCTATTGGCTGTTTTTTTTAAAGGGGAGGGGCTACTCTGTCCCATCCTTTCTTCATATTTCAGTTGAGATTATGTCAAACATTGATTAAAACAATGCACATTTTAAAGCACTTTCAAGGGATAGTTCACCCAAAATGAAAATTTCCTTACAATTTCCTGAAACCCAAGTGGTTTTTAACTTTCATTCTTCTGTTGAAGATGTTGGATCACCCTCTCCACGCCAGATAAATAAGATCAAGTCCCGAACGCCAGATCTTGTCAGGAAATGTCAGTTTCTCCTGGTATCAGGACAATAAGTCAGCAGAGTTTCCAAAACCCAAACCCATTAACCAGTATTCAACTGAATTAACAGTCTACTATCAATATAGGAGTTGACTGTGATAGGAAGCCAGAGAAGACAAAGTAATGAGAATAAATGAGCCAGGTTTATTGAATAATCTTAGTTGCATGTGCTCTGGTGCGCCTTCATATTTCGTCTGACCAGGATAAATCCAACAAGTGTTATTATACCACAAGCAACAGTAATGGAAAATTACTGCTTCACAACATTGTCCAGAGACAATACAGACCTTGAAATGGAGACATTCTCTTATCTCTTACTCTTGAAAACAAGTGTCTCTTGAATCCACACAGTCGTAAGATTATAACAATATGGAAAAATGAAATGATAATAAAGCAATAATAGGAAAATATGAATAATAAAATATAAAAAACATAATAAAATGACAAATATTAATAAAATCATTAAGTAATATTCAATAAAATGATATTGATGATTATATAATGATAATTATATAAATGATCACATGATTAAATAAAATAAATGAATAAAAGCAAATTAAAATAAAACAACACAAATTAATGGCTGCTTTTTTTGTCACTGAACCTTTTTATTTTAAACTTCTATACCCCACACAACATAAAATTCACAATACAAAATCAACATTCAGGAAAATAATGTAAACAAATTATAATAAAAATAATAACAAAACAACAATTATAACATAAATATTAAATATAAAATAATACAACATACAGCCAAATTAACAACCCTTCAATTATTTTTTACATGCTCTCCAAATACTGTAAAAAGCTATCCCATTTGTGATTGAAAGTATGCTTGGAGTCCTGAAGTCTTGCCAACATACGTTCATATGATGCAGTAGAAGTCAGCTCATCCAATCCTTAAAAGAGGGAGTATCTGAGTTCGTCCAATTTCGCAGCACCAGTCTCGCAGCCATAACGCATCCTGCTTTCTTGAAGCAACACACACATAAGTTTTCTACAAGGATTCTCAGATCCTTAGTTAGATTCTTCAAAGACAAAACAAGATATTCTGTAGATTGTTGGGGGAAATACATACACTGATGTCCATCAAAATACTGTGTAAATCATTGGCTGTTTTTATATCTTTCAATCTTCCTTTGTGTTCAACAGAAGAAAGAAACTCTGGTTTGAAACAAGTAAAGAATGAGTAAATGTTGGAAGAATTTTATTTTGTAGCTGAACTATTCCCTTTAACTTGCCTAACAGAAATCTTTGTGAATTTCTGTTCAATCCAGGTAAAGAGAAGAAGGTTCTGGACAAGGAGATGAGCACAGGAAGCTGGTTTAAACACCTTCCTCCTTCAGTGATGAATTTTCAGCCTGTTCTTCGGACATTAGCGCAGCCCATACAGAGAGAGCAGCTCAGAGACACCCTGCAGCAGTGGATCGATACGTATGTCACAGATTTAATTTATCTGATGTATATTTTCATTTATTCGTTTAACACATGGGTCTCAAACTCAAATTGGCGGGGGGCCATTTCAGTGACTGACAATTCATAGGAGGGCCATTTTTACATTTAACACAAGAAAAAAGGGGGACGTTTATATTTCAAGCATTACTTTTCACCAGTGCTAATGCAATCAGCATGTTTATCGCATCACACAGCTGCTGAAATATAAGTGGTTGTTGTGTGTATGGCCGAGCGTTAGGCACGCACTCAGTCATTCTTCCACAGAGTATATGCAGTCAAAACTCCAGCTTTTTGTTTCTTGTTGTACGTATTGGAGTTTAAATTGCTATGAAAATGCTACAAATAATAGGTATAATTATTATTATTTAGTCCCAACCAATTGTATTGTCTTAGTAGCGTAAGAACAGCAGAAAGCAGTTTGAGTAACCTAACTTTACTGGCAATTGTTCTTCTCAATATCTTATATATATAATATCTTATATAAAACTACAACAAAGAGGGGAAAAGTATGTACATATTCACATTTACTTTAACTTGTTCAGTTCAACTAGCAGCACAATTTTAATAATTACAATTACTTATGCAAATCTTAATAAGCATATGAGTAAAATCTATTAAATGAGACCATTTGAATCGAATATTAGCAAAATTATCATATTTGTCAGACCACCAGCATAACGTGTAAGCCATGAAGAGGTGTTTGTACAACAAAATACAAGTGGTGTAAAACTAATAATTATCAAACGACCCTTGAATATTTACAAAAATAGAGCGCTTGCGGACATAGAAATAAAACGCATGTGCATTACTCTCGACCGTACACTGAGAGAAAATGAAAGTAAAACTAATCTGAATGCAGGACTTTAAATGTTGACTAGGTGGCCGGTCAAAACCACAAGTGGCTAGATGCAACTGCACAATAATGATAGTGGTTCAAAAATATATGTTTTGCTGGGCCGAATCTCAATATATTTTTGCCGTCAGTTGCGACGGTTTTGCCGTAAATGGCCTGCAGGCCCGCACTTTGAGACCCCTGGTTTAACAGATGCTTTTATCTAAAGAGACTTAGAATTGAGGATAAAACAAAACTTCCAATCACCAGAACAGCAACAATATACTGATGTGGTGACAAGTCTCAGATTGAATAATAGTGTGTGAGTTTTTTATAATAAGGCAAACAGTCCAGCAGGAGAGACAGATAGATAATGAATAAATAGGATAAACCAATAGTTTGTTGTAATTACTGTATGTCCCTGTGACAGCTGTAAGGAGGATATCCGCAGTGGAGTCAGCAGTCTTCTGGTCTATGTTAAGAGTCTGAAGGGTCTGGCTGCGATCAGAGATGCCGTGTGGGAGCTGCTCAGTAGTGAATCCATCAGTCAGCACTGGAGTACTGTGTGTCAGTCCCTGCTCGAGCGACCTCTGGCCTTGTGGGACGACCTTTTGCAGCAGCTCTTCCTGCGGAGACTTCAGGTACTCGAGACTGATTCAACCAGTTTAACTAGTCCAGTAGGTGCGATGACTACTGTATAGTTACACAAGATATTATCATACATTGGCTGATTTTAGCATAAGCATTCAGGCTGATTGTCTAATTGCCAATCACACAAAGAAATACTATAATACTATGCTGTTTAAACATTTAATGCCATTACACTGAGCGTGACCCAGTAAAGCTGACAAATAAAACTTTTATTTGCAGCAAGTACCAATTGATTGACATGCAAACAATTGACATGCAAATTCATGTTTGTGAATGCGAGTGGCACAGACCACAACAAACTATTGTTCGGCAGCTTGCCCAATACGACATTCATTCTGATCTTTGGTTTCTATTTCTTTTGTATCTTGTACATCTTTTCTTTTTGGCTTTAAAGAGTTAGTTTATTGTTAATAACTCGACCTCATGTCGTTTCAATCCCCCGTGACCTTTATTTATCTTCAGAACACGAATTAAGATTTTTTTAAAATCTGAGAGCTCTCTCGTCCTTTATAGACAGCAATAGTCACAAAGTCCAGAGAAGGAACCAAATATATTGTCAAACCATTGCATGTGACTTCAGGGGTCCAGCTGCAATCATACAAAGCTCATAACAAAGCTGTAATAATCATACTGCGACGACATGGTGGTTCAGTGGTTAGCACTGTCGCCTCACAGCAAGAAGGTCGCTGGTTCGAGTTCCAGCTGGGTCAGTTGGCATTTCTGTGTGGAGTTTGCATGTTCTCCTCGTGTTCGCGTGGGTTACCTCCAGGTGCTCCGGTTTCCCCCACACACCAAAGACATGCGCAATAGGTGAATTGAATAAACTAAATTGTCCGTAGTGTATGTGTGTGAATGAGGGTGTATAGATGTTTCCCAGTACTGGGTTGCAGCTGGAAGGGCATCTGCTGTGTAAAACATATGCTGGATAAGTTGGGGTTCATTCCGCTGTGGCGACCCCTGATGAATAAAGGGACTAAGCTGAAGGAGAATGAATGAATGATCATACTGCTCATGGTACCCTACGCTCCCTGACTTGATGCGGAAGAGAAGACATTGGCAAACAGTCATTTTTAAAAAAGAAATTTTGCTGCACAAATGTGTTCTTGGAGTTTCACATGAAACACAGAATTCACATGGATTTTTTGCCAACATTTTTCGTACTTTTCTGGACTTTGAACTGGTTGCTGTGTTCAGAGGATGAGAGAGCTCTTAGATTTCATCTAAAAATCTTAATTTGTTTTCTGAAGATGTATGAAGGTCTTGAAGGATTGGAACAAAATGAGGGTGAGTAATAACCAACAGAATTTACATTTTTACCTACCTTTTAATCTAGTCCACTGCACAATCTAGAACTCTAAGACAAAGTTTGGTACTACAGCAAAAAATCCTATACATTTGTCAAGCTTACAACTTCTGTGAACGCATGATGGAATGCCATTTTCACTTCAGTTACTTTCCTAACACATAACTCTTTTTGTTCAGTGTTTATCTAATTGTCTTTGCATTTTGTCAGGCATTTATTTGACACAACAGATAACAAGCATTCAACATCCACTCTTTTCCAAAACACTTTTATTCTGTCTTTTGTCCTATAGCGTCAGCAGTCTTGCCTCTTTGTTTAGCTGAAGCAGCTCTGGCCAAGTGATTTAGAGCTAAAATCTAAAAAATAAAAACTATGCTCTTATAAAAATAAAAAATAAATCCGTGCTTTGTTATACCATAATTGATTTCATTCACCTGGCTTAAAAAACACCATGTGGGTTAGTGCTGCACAAGATATCGTTTCAGCATCAAAATCACAATATGCAAATATGCAACAGTCACATTTCAGAATCTGCAATTTTGAGTTGTGATTATAATTAACCAGAAAATAGTTTAACAACAATAAAGTTTAACCCTACTACAGTGAACAAAATTATTTTTTAAGGCATGCGACGGTAAGATTTTAAGCTAATTTAAACATTTAAGCAAAAGAAATTATAAAATTTGTAGCTTTAACAAAGATTAATTGTATTTTTTTTATTACAATGAAGACACTTGATTATATTGTTTTATTACATTTTTATTTTACATTTTAACTCAATAACTCTTTAAATCTGTTCAGAAAACCATAAAGCACGGTCTATTTATTTGTATCTTTCTTCTATTGTATTAATTTATGTATTTCACTTTATAATAAACACTCCCCACACAATTATCACAATGTAAAATCATAAATTCTTTCCTAATAGAGTTATTCAAATCATCTTAATGATTTCAACTGTTTTGATTGAATATTTTGTAATGGCATTGTATTTTTGCTTCATTTAATGGTGCTCTGTGTGAAAGTATCTTCTGGATCTCTGCAGGTGATCACGCAGGAGGGCACAGAAGGGATCTCCAGCAGCTCCAGACAGCTGTTATCCTCAGCTCTGCGGGATCTGCAGAGTCAAGCCTCTGCCGGGAGCTTTAGCCGGGGGGCTCAGTACGAGAGTGACGTCGGAGCGTTCCTGTGGTCCGAGTCTCAGAGCGACCTGCTCAGTGACACCGCCTGGGTGAGCGTAGCTCAACGCAGCCCACAACAAAAGAGCGGCCTGTCCATGAAGACCCAGGCCCTCACACCCTGCGTCCAGACCTTCTGTTCCTCGCTGGACTCTAAACTCAAAGCCAAACTAGAAGATCTGCAGCACTACTTACCCTCTGACACGAATGGCAAGGAGACTTTAGAGACGCACCTAGTCCCGTCAAGTACACCTATAAATCGTTTTATGGATGCTGGAGCAGTGGAGGACATTCTTAGAGATCACTGCCTAGCGTGTGTTCGGGACGTCCTGGCTAGTGTGCGCTCTGAGCTGGCTAACGCTCAGGCTAAGACCAGCAGCCACAGCCAGTTGAGTTCAGTGTTGTTTATGGCCAGATTGTGCCAGTCCATGGGGGAGCTGTGTCCTAGTCTGAAGCAGTGTATCCTTGGAAAGCAGGGGGGTGTGGATGTTGTGAGCAGAGGCACACCACGACAGGGAAAGAAGTTGGGGAAAAGTGGCACTGCCAAAGCAGCCGATGTGAGCCCAGCTCAGGCTAAGTGGAGCTGTCTGAAAGAGGAGCTTCTATCCTGCAGTATGGACGCCTATGGAATCTGGAGCTCAGCATTAACCAGGGTAAGACTATCGAAGATAATTTGTACAAGATATGATTTGAGAACAGAAAATCTATAGACTTTTGACTATCTATCTATCTGTCTGTCTGTCGGTCTGTCAGTCGATCGTTCGTTCGTTCCATCTATCGTTCGTTCGTTCGTTCCATCGATCGCTCGTTCGTTCGTTCGTTCTATCTTTCGTTCGTTCGTTCCATCTATCGTTCGTTCGTTCCATCTATCCTTCGTTCGTTCCATCGATCGCTCGTTCGTTCGTTCTATCTTTCGTTCGTTCGTTCCATTTATCGTTCGTTCGTTCCATCTATCGTTCGTTCGTTCCCTCTATCGTTTGTTCTTTCTATCTATCGTTCGTTCGTTCCATCTATCGTTCGTTCGTTCCATCTATCGTTCGTTCGTTCCATCTATCGTTCGTTCCCTCTATCGTTCGTTCGTTCCATCTATCGTTCGTTCGTTCCATCTATCGTTCGTTCGTTCCCTCTATCGTTCGTTCGTTCCCTCTATCGTTCGTTCGTTCCATCTATCGTTCGTTCGTTCCATCTATCGTTCGTTCGTTCCCTCTATCGTTTGTTCCCTCTATCGTTTGTTCTTTCCATCTATCGTTCGTTCGTTCCCTCTATCGTTTGTTCTTTCCATCTATCGTTCGTTCGTTCCCTCTATCGTTTGTTCTTTCCATCTATCGTTCGTTCGTTCCATCTATCGTTCGTTCGTTCCATCTATCGTTCGTTCGTTCCATCTATCGTTCGTTCGTTCCATCTATCGTTCGTTCGTTCCATCTATCGTTCGTTCGTTCCATCTATCGTTCGTTCGTTCCATCTATCGTTTGTTCGTTCCATCTATCGTTCGTTCGTTCCATCTATCGTTTGTTCGTTCCATCTATCGTTCGTTCGTTCCATCTATCGTTCGTTCGTTCCCTCTATCGTTCGTTCGTTCCCTCTATCGTTCGTTCGTTCCATCTACCGTTCGTTCGTTCCATCTACCGTTCGTTCGTTCCATCTATTGTTTGTCCTTTTTATCATTCTCTGTCGCTCTATTGTTCTATCGGTCGATCTATTGTTCTATCTGCCATTTTATTGTTCTATCTATCATTCTATCTATCTTCAATCTGTCATTTTATCTATCGTTCTATCTATCGTTCTATCTATTGTCAAATTCTTTTATTCATATTTAAGTTTGTATTTTGAAGATTTTAAGACTTCTGGCAAGATTTGCTAGCAGCTCGCACCAACGCAAATACTGTTTTGATGTAAAAAATAAATAAGTAAATAAATTGTCAGAATTTTGTAAAGAAGTCATGCTGAAGAAGCATGGACAGAAATATTTTTTATTGTTGACTGTCTGTGACCCTATTGCATATGAATTCGCCTTATTTTCCCTTTCAGACCCCACATTGATGGGAGAAGAAATTGTGCAATGTAAAATAATAATAAAATAATTGATTGTTAAAAATTTGGTTTTGCAGATGAATGTTTAGTGGATGATGTTGAAAACCAAGTGTCTTAACACATTTTGCAAATTACTTGCTGTTAAAGTTGCAATAAAAGTAGCAGATCAGAGAGCTGATAGTAAAGAGCGGTTTCTCCACTGTTTGTTTATTGAATATAATGCCAGAAGACAATATATAAACATGGATTTTCAAGCCAACTTATTATTATGGAAATATATGAGCTGCTAATTTTGTGTTCTTTAGCTTTCACATTGCCGATCAAATGACGTGCACAACTATGTTCACATCTGCGCTTTTTATTGGATCATACCAGAACAGTTAATCTGGCCCTTCTGTTCTTGAAAAAAAAAATAAGAAATTCAAATGTGTTGCAGGCACTTGTGGGGAGCTTTGCTGCAACTCTCCATGCTGCAAATGCCGGATCCATCCTGAGTACTGCAACTAATTGGGAAGAGCTAGAAATACAAGAAGAGGCAGAGTCAGGAAACAGTGTAATGTCCAAAATACGCCTTCCTGTGCAGGTAACTGCTACAATTATTTTCTAATATTGTGATCTTTATTATTAACCTTAGTAAATGCAGTGTGCAACACATTTTTTGAAATGTCTTTTTATTTATATACTGTATATATTAAATCTGTATGTTTGTGTGTGTGATATCTATCTATCCGTCCATCTCTCTCTCTCTCTCTCTCTCTCTCTCTCTCTCTCTGTCTCTCTCTCTCTCTCTCTTTCTCTCTCTCTCTCTCTCTATGTATATATATGTATGTATATATATATATATATATATATGTATATATATATATATATATATATATATATATATATATATATATATATATATATATATATATGTGTGTGTGTGTGTGTGTGTGTGTGTGTGTGTGTGTGTATATGTGTATGTATATATATATATATATATATATATATCCGTCCGTCCGTCCATCTCTCTCTCTCTTTCTCTCTCTCTCTCTATGTATATATGTATATATACATATATATACAGGGCTTTACATTAACACCCGCCAAATGCGGGTAGATTTCAGCTCTGGCGGGTAAGAAAGACACCTCCACTAGCCACGTTGGCTTGTTGGAAATCATTTTTAAATTGTAGTTTTAGCAGGGTTTGAAAATAAGCGTGGCCCAATATTCGTGCAAATGTGATCTTAGAATCGAGAAGCAGCACGACTGACAAAAATAACGGTAAATGCCGAATGAGAGGATGATCACTCACTCGTGCGCACAGCTGATGTGATGCGCGCGACTGTTATTAAGCGCGCGCGCTCCCGTATACTTGTGCGAAGCAACCGTCACCGTGCCTAGAGGAAGCGCAACTGGTGCGATCGGTTCCCTTTGAAATAGACTGGACAAAAAGTGATGATCGTGCACCCACAGTCCTGCTGTTTTCAAGAGCTCAAGATTAAAAAAAAACCACACATTCTTTTGTGAGCAGCAGCGGCCACTACTTTCATTGACAGGCTTATATTAACCGTGCGCGTGATTATCCTTTCATTATCAAACGCGGTATGTTTCACCTGCTTTCTTTTGCTTACAGTTATTTTTGTTAATATGGTTTAATTATATTTCTTTATAATAACATTGCTTTAATGGGAGATTACTCACCGTTTATGTTAACTGCTGATCTGGGACTTTTAGCCAGGACAGATTACTGTGCATACTTTAGATACATGACAATAATTCTTTTTTTTTAAATGTAATGTTTTTTAAAGAAAGTTTTGTTGAATTAAAAAGTGCACCTATACTGCTATATTTTCCTTGTTTTGACACATTAAAAAATTGTGGCTAAGAATTAATTTGGTGTGGTCCGAGATAAATTTGGTATATCCTTAATTTTGAGCCCTGAAAAGTCGTGTGAAATAAAAACTTATTGTATTGCGACACAACCCATTTGCTCATGCACACTGAGCAAGCTAATACACAATACACACACAAGAAGTCAAATGAATGAGAAGGCATGTGGACATAACACATCTAAATCAAGTCATTTTAGCATGTCAAAGTCAAATTTATGCTAATAAAATAAATTTTCCCCACAAGAAAATTGTGGCTAGTGAAAATGGCGAGTGGCTAGTAATGTTGGAAATATACTAGCCACAGTGGCTGGTGATCAAAAAGTTAAAAAAGTTAATGTTAAGCCCTGTATGTATGTGTATATATGTATGTATGTGTATATATATATATATATATATATATATATATATATATATATATATATATATATATATATATATATATATATATATTCATTCATTCATTCATTCATTCTCTTGTCGGCTTTGTGCTTTGTCCCTTGCGGGGTCGCCACAGCGGAATGATCCGCCAACTTATCCAGCACGATTTTACGCAGCGGATGCCCTTCCAGCCGCAACCCATCTCTGGGAACTTCCACACACACATTCACACTCATACACTACGGACAATTTAGCCTACCCAATTCACCTGTACTGCATGTCTTTGGACTGTGGGGGAAACCGGAGCACCCGGAGGAAACCCACACAAACGCAGGGAAAACATGCAAACTCCACACAGAAACGCCAACTGACCCAGCCGAGGCTCGAACCTGCGACCCAGCGACGTTCTTGCTGTGAGGCAACAGCACTACCTACTGCGCCACTGCGTTGCCCTTTATTTTTATATATATATATATATATATATATATATATATATATATATATATATATATATATATATATATATATATATATATATATATATATATATATGTGTGTGTGTGTGTGAGTATATGTGTATGTGTGTATATATATATATATATATATATATATATATATATATATATATATATATATATATATATATATATATAAAAATAAAGGGTGTATATGTGTATAAAGGGTATATATGTGTATGTGTGTGTGTATATATATATATATATATATATATATATATATGTATATGTATGTATGTATATGTATATATATGTGTGTGTGCGTGTGTGTGTCTGTCTGTCTGTCTGTCTGTCTGTCTGTCTGTCTGTCTGTCTGTGTGTGTGTATATATATATATTTAAAATGCATAAGAAAATTTCCTAAGCTTTTTATTTGATAAAAAAAGCTAAATATTTTAACTAAAAATATTATTGCAACTTGAAATCATTTTATTTCATAAGAGTGTAATAATTTACTTATAATATTATTATAATTCTTTATTTATTAAATATTATTTATATTTGTGAAATTTGAATTAATTTATTTCTACCAACACAATATAGTAATTGCAGTTCATTCTGCAAACTAATTCTGTAAAAGTTGCATTGTTTAATTGTTTATTTTGTCATTTATTTATTTATGAAACTGTATCACAGGTCCCACTGTCTTTATAGTCTTTATAGTGATGAAAAATTGCTGCTGTATAATTAGTCAAATAATCATTTTCCCGTTTTCTCTACAGCCGTCATGGTATGTACAGTCATTACTCTTCCACCTGTGCCTTGAGGTCAATCGAGTTGGAGGTCATGCTTTACCAAAGGTCACTCTGCTGGACATCCTAAAGGGTTGCCTAGACCAGGCCGTGACCGAGTATGAAAGACTCACTCAGGACTCACAGAGCAAGGTGAAACCATTGAGCAAATGTCTTTTAGTCTTTTAGACACTTCCATTCTTTTCCTTTTCCTTTCAGTCAATATTATAATGAAATAATACCTTAAAACAAGATTTCTGTTGTTTTTGTAGGATGCAGGCCTCCCCATGACCCAGAACAGAGCACTACAGCTGCTGTTTGACCTCCGCTATCTCACTGTCACTCTAGGGTCTCGTCTTGAGGAGGGCAGGAGTTCCCGCTCTCAGCAAGACCCAAGGTAACCACTTCTCTAGCTACTAATGGATGCACATCCTTAGTAGTGTTGTTAAAAGTAATGTTTTGTTGATTTGTATCGAATCAGTGTAATGAGATGTAATGATGCAATACTGTTTTTCTGTAGTTTGGAGTACAGTAGTTTAGCTTTATTTATTTATCCAGAGTATACACTGGCACATTTTACACTTGATAGAGACCGAGTGCATTTAGGCCACACCAAGGGGGAAATCGGTCCAACCCTTACCATTGAGTTTCTATTGCAGGAAGTTGCCTCCTTGTCAATTCTGACTTATAACAAAAACAGAACAATGCTTAAAAGCTGCTGTGTGATATAGTGTATACTAGACAAGCTGAAAAATCCACAACTAAGTCTTTATAAGCTACTAAACTGTAAATGAAAGATTTTAATGTATAGTTGAACCCAAAATGAAAATTCTTCGATAATTTACTCCTCCTCCACTTGTTCCAGACCTTTCTTCTTCTACTGAACACAAAGGAAGATATTTTGAAAAATGTTGAAAAGCAGCTGCCATCGACTTTCATAGTATTTTTTGTTCCTACACTCAAATTGTTTTGCTGTTTGTTCAAGCTACCTATTTAATATGAGCTGAATCCACAGAATTCTTGAGTTTATTGGTGGACAACTTAATTGATTTATGTTCAATCCACTTACATTTGTAAAAACAATCAAGTTAACTTAATCGATTTGTTTTGAGATGACATGAAGGGATTGTGTGGAACCCAGAGTGTTTTACAGTGTACTAAGGACGTCAATGGCTGTTTTGTTCCCCAACATTCTTCAAAATATCTTGTTTGTGTTAAACAGAAGAAAGAAATTTTTTAAAGTTTAGAACCACTCAAGTGTGAGTAAATGATAAGTAAAATTTTATTTTAGATTAGCTATCCCTGGAGAGTCAAATCCAAATCAAAATGTCACTTATGTGTTATGTTTTTATTTTATACCTTTAGTGACAATTTTTTTTTTCACCTGGGCCAGTGAAAATATGAACAAGTCTTTACTAAACCAGTAGCACAAATCTTAAACACTGAGCCATGCTTGAGGTTTCAACAAATGAACAACTTAAGACATCCATAAATATCATAATTTCAATTAATTCAGTGTGAACATTGGTATTGAGAACAATATTTTTAAGGTATCGTTGTAAGAAATTTCAGTATGATCTGCTAAAACAAAGCACAACCAGGAATAGGTCATGCTGAAGCGTTAGACCTCTCACATTTTTTTTGTTAAAGGGTCCAGCAGGTCTGCGACTCCCTGGAAAGTCACATCGATCCATTTGACCTGGACGTTTTTACTCCACATCTAAACAGCAACCTAAACCGACTCTCACAAAGGACATCTGTAAGCATCACCTTTTATAACCCTGTTTTAAACTGTGGTCAATCTGCTACTTTCGAGGCTTGATGGTGTTAATGTGTGATTTAAAAAAAAAAAAAAAAAAAAAAAAAAAAAAAGGGTTTTTGTTGCATTTTATTTCAGAGATTTTAGACTTTATTTTTACCGTATTTTACACCATTGTTTCCATTTTTGACTTTCTAGCTCTATGAAGCCCCTCCCCCAGAAACACAAAATGCGCTTCAATTGGTTAACTATCATAGTGTGTTCTGATTCACTAACTGCTATAAATTAATTATTCATAAATAATTAATTCACCGCCGCCTATGACGATGATGCCATCGTCCATCGCGATGTTTCAAATTAGACATTGTACAATGCCAAATTGGTTGATACCGCCCAACCCTTATACAAAACATCCTTACTACCATTTTAATGTACATATTAGGTGTAAGTCAAATGTTAAGTACAGGAAGGACTTTTTTTATGGCCCTGTATATGCTGGGGGTGTGAATTAAGGTGCTCAGTTTAAAATTATTAGTGTGCTCGATTCAAAAATATTAGTGAAGTTCTTGAAAGTCCTTTAATTTGGTGTCTATGGACTAAGGATGAGAACCCTGATCACAACCAGGGGTGGGGCTATTTATATTCTAGGGTTTGTGATGTCAGAAATGTAGTCTCTACCAGCTGTTTGTTGTAGGCCTTAAAAGAGAATTCTGTAAAAGAAATGATCTCCATTTGCATATTGGAGCGCTGTAATTTTGCAGATGTTGTTTTTACTCAGACATCAACTTTACACAGTTACTATTAATAGTACAATAATATAGAAGAATCATAATCAAGAATCCCTTTAAACATATGGCTGAATATTGCACTATTCAGATTGGCTTGTGATTAGGATAATTGTACTCTTTTGTGTGTTTTGTCTTATTGTTGACTGATGTTATTATGGATAGGTGTTGTTAGGGTTGTTGACTGGCACAGAGAAGCAGTTCACCTCCAGGAGCAACAGCATCAACTCTCAGGAACCATATAACATCCTTCCGTTGGCCAGCAGTCAGATCCGGTGAGAATAAAGCTCCTGGTTATTTCACCCTTCACACAGTTGAACTCACGGTTATTTACATTTATGACCAGTTAGTTGCTGTCATACTTTACTGTGTTTCGCAAGATAATAAAAAATGCAGTGCATTACAATATATGCATTGTAAAAATGTGGCGTCAATTGGTAAATGTTTTACTCATTTTTATATTTTATTAATGTATAAGCAATACTAAAAATAATGATACCTGAATTACATCAAATTAAACTTTAAAGATTAAAACGTGTTTCTATTATATACTATATATTTAAATCTGTTATATACATTTTATTTTGAAATGAATATTTATGTTAAAATACATTTATTTATTTTGTAGTTTCTATATTTTTTATTTATTTATTTTTTTTTCTATACAGTTGAAACCAGAAGTTTAAATACACTGTATAAAAAGGCACGTAACCATTTAATAAAAAGTCAGATATTAATGTGACTAAACTTTTTCTCTTTTAGATAAGTTAGGATTTTCAAATTTGTTTCTGTTATGCTTAATAGCAGAATAATGAGAGAGATATTTTTTGAGAAATTGTTATAACTTTTCTTTAAAGTCAAGTTTACATACAATAAGATTATTATGCCTCTGAAAAAGCTCAGATGATATTGTCAAGGTTTTGGAAGTTTCTGATTGGCTAATTGACAACATTTGAGTTAAATGGAGGCACAACTGTAGAATAGTATTTAAGGAAAACCTCAAACACACTGCTTCCTTTTGTGACAACATGGGAAAATCAACAAGCCAGATTACAATTTGCTAAAATTACACTGGGAAAAAAGCAAATTTTTGGAGACATGTCCTGTGGTCTGATGGAACTAAGATTGAACTGTTTGGCCATAATGACCAGTGTTACATTTGGAGGACAAAGGGGAAAGCTTACAAGCTTAAGAACTCCATCCCGACTTTGAAGTATGGGGGCGGCAGCATCATTATATGGGGCAGTTTTGCTGCAGGAGGGACTGGTCCACTTCACAGCATAGACGGCATCATGAAGAAAGAACATTATGTTGAAATACTGAAGCAACATCTCAAGACTTCAGCCAGGAAATTTAAACTTGGCCACAAATGGGTCTTCCAAACAGACCATGACCCTAAGCATACTGCCAAATTAATTAAAATGTGCTTTAAGGACAACAGAGTGAATGTTTTAGAGTGGCAATCACAAACCCTTGAACTCAATCCTATAGAAAATTTGTGGGCAGAGTTGAAAAAGCTTGAGCGAGCAAGACAGCCAACAAATCTGACTCAGTTACACCAATTCTGTCAGGAGGAATGGGCCAAAATTCCTGCAAACTATTGTGAGAAGCTTGTGGAAGGATACCCAAAACATTTGACCAAAATTATACAGTTTAAAAGCAAAGCTAAAAAAAATATCAAGGAAATGTATGTAAACTTTTGACTGTCTAGAAATTAATAAAACATTCTCCAAAAAAAAAAAATTCATGCATTATTCTGGCATTTAGCAAATGTAAATCATTTAGGTAATCCTAACGGACCTAAAATAGTAAACGTTTAGTATGATTTAACATCAGACATTTTTAAAAAAAAAATGGTGTATATATATTTTTTTAGTCTGTACTTGTATAATATATGTTTTAAAATTTCTTTCAACATAAACATGCATTGATATACCTTTTACTAATTACAATAATGTTTAGAAATAAAATTCTAATATATATTTTTCACTTTTATATATATTTTCTTATGCAAAAAAAAAAAAAAAAAAAAATATATATATATATATATATATATAAGTGAAACAAATAGATTTATTCTTTTATATTTCTACAGTAAAATTGTTCCTATATATGTTCTAATTTGTTTTAAACAAATGTTATTATTTTCTTATTTTATATTGTAAAATGATAATAAATAAATACCTAATTATATGAGAATAATATATGTAAACAAACATTTTAAAATCTATAGTTGTATTTTACTTTAAATTGTTCATTATTTTATTATTAAACGTGTGATTGTAAGTAAATGTAAATATTTGCAATGTTTTTCCTCAACATAAACCTGGGTTTAATAACACCTTTTTCTTATTGTACCTTTGTACCAAAAATAAATTATGCATAATAAAAAAAACTTATTTATATAAGAAAAAATATTCGAAAATATATTTAAATGCATTTTAAAATGTTCAAATGTTTTACAATTTTTATGTTTCATTTTAATTCTGTATTTAAATAAATTATCCAAAAAAAATCTTCCCTTCCGTCAAGGTTTGGTTTGCTGCCACAGAGTATGACAAACTCCCGCAAGACTAATTCAGCCACACATGGAGCAGACATCACTAGACCACTGGTAGGTTGTTTATTATGTACATAGATTTCACTAGATTTCATTTGGTATAAACATCTGTTTTAAAAACAAAGTAAACATCATACGAAACAGAAAGAGTTGAGTTGGTGTTTTATGTTATCATGGCTTTCTACCAATGCTCCCAGTTTTTCATGGAGTAGCAGAAGAGCTGCTGGATCTGGAGGCAATAGGTGATGTTATAATGTGTGCTGCTGTTTTATTTGCTGTGAGTTTGCAGTGCTGTTTGGGATTTACTGAATAGTACTCACTTCAATCGCATCAGATCATATGCTTTGTTAATGCAACGTGTCACACAGCACCACTGAAACGCAACTGATATGTTATAGTAATCTTGATTTTTAGCGGAAGAGCACTATATAATTAAAGATTTCTTCACTGGCCTTAAAAAATGATAAAACTTTTGCTTGCAGAGAGTTAATTATCCACTTTTTTGGGGCTCTTAAAGGCGAGATACTGAAGGCAAGACAATTTTAAGAATTTTGTCCTTTTTAGCCAGAGATGTTTTGAGATTTTTCAGACTATTATAAAGAAAACATCCAGGACTTGTTTAATTTTTCTTCAAAATCAATTTGTGCTGGTACACTACCTGACAAAAGTCTTGTCTGTGATAATAGCTCGAGTTCTAGTTAATCATTTGTAAAAGTAGCAGAAGGTAGATTTTTCTGATGAATCATCTGTTGAACTGCATCTCAATCATCACAAATACTGCAGAAGACCTATTAAAACCCGCATGGACCCAAGATTTTCACAGAAATCAGTCAAGTTTGGTGAAGGAAAAATCATGGCTTGGGGTTACACTCAGTATGGGGGCTTGTGAGAGATCTGCAGAGTGGATGGCAACATCAACAGCCTGAGGTATCAAGACATTTGTGCTGCCCGTTACATTACCAACCACAGGAGAGGGCAAATTCTTCAGCAGGATAGCTCTCCTTCTCATACTTCAGCCTCCACATCTAAGTTCCTGAAAGCAAAGAAGGTCAAGATGCTCCAGGATTGGCCAGCTCAGTCACCAGACATGAACATTATTGAGAATGGGTGGGAAAAGATGAAGCAGGAGGCATTGAAAATGAATTCAAAGAATCTCAATGAACTCTGGGAGTCCTGCAAGAACGCTTTCTTTGCCATTCCAGATGACTTTATTAATAAGTTATTGGAATCATTGCAGAGATGTGTGGATGCAGTCCTTCAAGCTCATGGGAGTCATACACTATCTTAATTCTTTTTCCACTGCACCATACCTTTATATTCTATACTGTACATTATTTCTGTTAAGTGATAAGATTTTTGTCTAAGCAAAGTCAGACCTTACTGTCCTAATTAAATAATTAAAAATCAAGGCATGAACAATGTAATTTTGGTAAAATAAGCGTAATCTAGAGGCCTTTGCCTTTCATATAAGCCACTTCTGATACCAAATGATCAACTAGAAGTGAAGTTATTGTTTGTTGATTCTAAAACTTGGCTATGCAACAAAACTTTTGTCAGGTGGTGTATATTCCAATAATAATACATATTTTTAAAGGCTGTTTTCTGTAGTGAGCTTAAAATCTAGACCTGAACTTGTTTAAATACACACACAAAAATATAACTTTATTATGAAGGCTTTTACAGAGGGATATGCTCATAATATTCCTGATTATATACAACATTTTATCATACAAAACATCTACAATTATTTATTCTATATAAAACATAAAATTCTACAAAAGTGACAATATTCCACACTTTTTTTGTGTGTTTTCTGAATTATTATGGTGTAAGAAAAGTGATTTTCCCCCAAAAATACCTAAAAGTCTAATATGCCAAAAAAATAAAATAAGATTTTTATTTTTGAATCTGACTTCATCCAGCAATCAGATATTTGTGCTATAAATGTATGCAAATTAGGACACATTGAATTAAATAAGACCTCATTTAAATAAGATCTAATTTAGAAAACTAAAGCAAAAGAAACATGTTTGGGAATCTTAATTTATTCATTGAAGTATGGTGAAACTATTTATTTTTCCATAATTTTATTTTAGTTTTGTACTGTTCACCTGCAGTGTCTTGCCTTTCTGCTTGTGTTTTATAAGCATACAAGCATTATGTAATTACAGATTTCTCCACTGACCTTAAATATGACCAAACCTTTGCTTGCAGAGACACTTTTTGGCTCTTAAAGTGTTAAGATCTGTTGAATTCTTTCTTACGTCAGAACATTTGAGCATAAAAATCAGTTTGTAAGGGAATTTCTAATGTTTTTGTCTTTTTCTTTCTTTCCTTTGTTGTAGTTGGCTCCCTCCTCAGCTTCGGCTCCACAGGACAGTTTCCAGCCAGGAAATCTCTTCCGGCAATTAGCCAATCAAGAAGAGGAATCCAGCGCCCCCTCTCTCTTTAAATTAGGCTGGCTCTCTGGCATGGCCAAATAAACTTTTATTATAAAGTTAGTATTTTTTTAAAACACGTGCAACACTCTGTAAAATAATATTTAAAATACATTTTGAAATGTATAAAGTCGTGTCCTGTATTACATATTCTCACAAAAAAACAGATGATATAAAGAGACATTACAATGCTAAATATATTAATAAAAGGGAAAGGTTAAATGAAGGTTACACTTTTGAATTTATGAAACGCATATTTATGATTTTTAATTAAATATCTTATTGTGTTAATCAGAATAGTCTTTCAAAATTTGCCTAAATATATATTTTGATACCATCATTATTGTCCTGATTAAGATTTATTTAATATATCAATCAATAGTTTAAGTAACTTCAGCTTTAAAGTGTATTCGCATTAACTAGTTTGACAATGTAGCCCAAATGCTAGTATTTGCTTCCTCTTTGGTTGTTTGAGAACAAAATAGTAATGTTCTTTCAATGTTTTTTGTAAACACAAAATATTGTTTTGTATGCTTTTTCTTTAACCCAAATTACAGAACATTCCCTTAAAGTTACTTCTCATATTATTTTGCAATCATAAATCTCATTACCATACAAAAGACCAAACTTTTCCTACTGATAATGTTTTTAGCTTACTATTTGGCTATCACAAAATAACAGTTCCAGAATGATGCAGGGAGATTATTTTTTTTAAATAACATAAAAAATAACAACTACAGAACTTTTTTTGTTTTTTGTTTTTAAGTTACTATTTAGTAACCATAAAATAACGTTAATAACTTTAATGATCAATTTTAAAATAATCGAAAAAAAAAAGAAAAAAAACATCTGAACCAGAGATGCCCAAGTTGGCCCATGGTACTCTTTGTTTTGGCCCACCATTCCATATGAGAAGAGATTTCATTTCTAATTTAACGTAACCTTCTTTTTGTTTGTTGAGCTACAAAAAAAGTCACCTGAAAGTAAATCTTTCAATTATTGTGCATGAATTAATTTTGAAAAATGTAAATACTGTCACTCGTAGATAGACAATACAGAAGTCATCGACAAGCAAATCAAGGCAAAGGCAGATTCAGTTTGTGTATTCAGCATTGAACACCATTGTGTTAAAAACGTGTTTATGTTTTTATTCTAAGAAGTTCAATATAAAATTAAAAAAAATACAATTATTAATATATTTATATATTATTATATTAATATATTTTTCAATATTAATAAATTAGGAAATTACTATAGCAGCTTTAATGTAATAGTTTAGTATATTAACCTTCGACCCACCCCCTCAATCAAGTTTGGTTTTTAATAAGAAAAGGTTTGAGCACCCCTGGTCTAAACAGAATGTTCCCTAATGGTCATTTTTAGGTTCCCATTTTGCAACCATAAAATAACATTCCCAGAACATTGTGGAAATCAAAAGCTGTGAGCTGTGACAAATAGAAAGCAAGGTAAATAAATATAGGGCTATATTCTCTTATGCGTCCATTATTCACCATCACACATCAATCACCATGCTGACTTTAATTCTTTTACAGTAAACAGATACATGCATTTACTGTAGCTACTGCACACATACAAAACATGCTCACACTATAATGGGAAACAGAGACTGAATTTAGTGTAAACCAGTGGTCTCAAACTCAATTCCTGCAGGACTCTGCATAGTTTAGCTCCAACCACCTCCAACTCACCTGTTAACAGTCTCTAGTAGTCTTGAACACCTTGATTATTTGGATCAGCTGTGTTTGATTAGGGTTGGAACAAAACTGTGCAGGGCTGCGACTCTCCAGCAATCCAGTTTGAGACCGATGGTGTAAACTGTGTGTGTGTGACAGAAAAACTGTGTGTGTGTGACAGAAAAAAGAAACTCATAATGTCTTGTATTGACTTGAGATTGAAAAAGAATTCTGACTAGATGGCCAAATATGGCAAACTATCCTGTTAAAAAAGTATTATTATTATTATTCGTCAGATTGTAGGTAAAGCATTTGCAGCGAGTCTCCTATTTGCGGTCTAGTTTGCTGGCCATCAGTTTTTTGATGTCGATGGGTCCTGCTGCGGCCTCGGCCTTTGCTTTCTCCTCCTGCTCCTTCTGGTAGGTGACGATGGGGCTGATGCTCGGCCGCCGGTTCCTCATGTTCTGCTCCAGCTGTGCTTCACTGAACAACAGAAGAGAACAGATCTTTTTATTGCATAATACTACAAGGTCGGTGGCATTTGTTTTATGTTTCTTCTGATACAGAATTTGATAACAGTGGGGGAAAATAAGTATTGAATACGACATGTTTTTTTTTTCTTTGAATAATACTTCTAAAGGAGCTGTTAGCATGGAATTGAACCAGATTTTTATAAAAACCCAAACAATACAAACATAAAAATAAACAAAAACATCTGAACAATTATGTGTAATAATGAAATGCCACAAGGAGAAAATACTGAGCTACTGAAACACCTTTTATACTTCATATTAAAGGCTTTTGTTGGTGATAGCAGCTTAAAGACAGCTCTCATGTGGAGAATGAAGTCACATGCATTGCTCACGTGTGAGTTTTTCACAGACTTCAACAGAGTGTTAAAATCTTGTTGGTTCTGTGGGTCTCGTCTATCAAATCTGATCTTTATTTTCTATTGGGTTCAAGTCAGGTGTTTGGCTGGGCCATTCTACAGCTTGATTTTCTTTCTCTGAAAGCATTTGAGAGTTTCCTTGGCTGTGCTTTCATTGTCTTGCTGAAATGTCCACCCTGGTTTCATCTTCATCATCCCAACATCTAGATGTTAGCCTGAAGCAGCTGATATTCATTTACATTGACGAAGGGCAGAGGGTTCCTGAATAACTACTGAGAGATTTCAGATTTGTTGTCTGGGCTTTCACTGCCTTTCTACACCTCACTTTCTTCATGTGTTCAGTACTTTTGCCCCTGTGTTATTTCATTTTATTACGCATAACTTAATTTGTAAACTATTGGATTTGTTTTCTTTGTGTATATGGATTTCTTTGGTTGTTACCAACATTTGGGGAAAATTTCTAGCCAACAGCACCTTTAGAAATATTTTTTCTGGAAAAATGGTGACGTGTTCAATACTTATTTCCCCCCACTGTAAAAACACCCAGTAGCAGGGTCAAATATGAACTTTTCCATTGAAGTTCAATATTGCTCCCTGAGGCATTTGGTTTAATGTTCATAAAGCCAATTGTTATGATGGCTTTCAGTCAGACAGAATACTTTAAACTCTTAAAACACTGATTATAAACAGACAGTTTCAAATTATATCTAGCAGGACTGCATCAAAGGGTAAGGCCCCAATATTATGATGAAAAAACCACAGGTGTTGATTATAGCTCTCAATATTTAGTAAGGGTTATAAATGTAGATGAATTAAATGGTGCACATTTTACATGTCATAATAAAGGCATAGTTCACACAAAAAAATGAAAATTCTGAAAAGAATAATTACTCTCCATTCTCTTGTTCAAAACCTGTTTGAGTTTCTTTCTTCTGTTGAACTCAAAAGAAGATATTTTAAAGAATGCTGGTTGCTGGGACCCATTGACTTGATAGTATTTTTTTTCCCTACTGTGGAAATTAATGGGTGCCAGCAACCAGCATTCCTCAAAATATATTTTAAAATTATGTAAATAATGAGGTAAACTTCATTTTTGGGGTGATTTATCTCTTTAAAAGTGGCAGCTGAAATAGATTTTGTTTCAATTTTTTGTAATTGTTTTGCCCCATTATCAAGAATTTGTGGGACTTATTGTTATTTTATATTTCAAAGTAAGTTATTTTAAGTTACTAAACTCTTAAAAATACACTAAATTAAAAAAAGAACAAAATATACACAAATATTCATAACTGAAAATGTAAAAATAGATTACAATAAGATTACAAATATTGCAACATTATCAAAAGCATGAAAATAAAACTTAATAAAAAATGACTAAAAATAAAATTAAACTGAAAACATAAATTCAGAATTAAATTCAAGGATATTCAGAAATATTATAATGGTTATCTAAATAATCCTAAAACAACAGTGACTGTTTTACAAGAGCAATATCAGGAAAAAACAATAAAGGATTAATTATTGGTGAACATGTTTAAAACGATTATATATTTAAAAAAAATGTTTCAAAACTTACGTGAAATTGTGTGGTGCGGGTGAAATGGCCTTTTTCTGTATGTCCTTATAAACTGGTGACTTCAAGTAGCGATAAAAGGTATCCTAAAAGACAAATGAAGAGTTCACAAATGAACAATGCTCTATTATATTTCTTTTTTTTTTTTTTTTATAAAAAATAAGTTTAAGTAATTAAATTACTAAAACTGACATGAGCATAAAGTAAAGCTAAATAAATAATGATAAAAGCACAACAATTTGCTAAAACTAAGAACAAATACAGAGCTCAGAAATGTTCAATTCTGTTTCTTTATATTGAGAAAGAAGAAAAAACATCCATTCTAAATACTTTACTAGACATACAGATCACAAAAAAAAAAAACAATCCAAGAATATGATCAAACCTTCTTCATGAGCATGAAGATGTGAGTCTGTGCCGCCTCCAGCACATAGCGGTGAGGATGCTCCAGTCCCTTTACTGTAAGACCCATTGTCCTGCCGTCAATGTTGATCCAGCGTGGAGCTCCTGGGGCCAAAAATGTTCTGCAAAATAAAAAAAAAAGAGAGAGATGTTCAGATATGGAGATCAGTTGTATAAATTGCCAACATTAAGGCAATAAAAACTCACTTGAAAACTTGTTCAGCTTTTTCTGACATTGCAGCTGCTGAGCCAAATTTCAACTCTTCAGCGGCTTCCCAGAAAGCTAGATTCTCACCTGTAGATGAAAAGAAACACATATTCTAGTGCCTATAGGAAGAGTAAATAGAAATATACTGTGGCTGCAAGCAGCAACATTCGGGGTTCAAGCAATTTAAAGCCAATATGTGTTTTTGTAAAAAAATATATATATTTATCCTTTAGTAAATCTGTAACTAGTTCAAAGTGTCACAAAAACACCTTTTAGCACAATTGATGCAGAACAATGGATTTTTTTTCGCCTTTTTTAGTGTGACCAATTGGTTAAAGCTGTAAAAAATGTCTTTAAAACTGTTTTATACACTCCCCGGATTTATCAAAGTTTAGGTTTTCTGCAAAGTAATTATGTGTAAATTGTTTTGCAATATACACACGTGTTGCACATGTACAATGCAATATCGCCCTGTGGTGGCCCAGGTGCCACCTTGGACAAAGACAACAATTTTAGAGTCAGTCTTACTAGTGCTCCCTCAGTTACAGCTACTTTCATGTTTTTTGAATTGTAGAGCCAACCCATGTGATCAAACTGCTACTTCTTACAGTATGGAGCTTCAGATGGGGCTCATATGCACGCACGCGTATGACAATATCTGGATCCGTTCAATAGTTAAGAAATAATAGAGAAAAAAATACTAAAGAAAAATTTAAATTAAGGATATAACAACAAAACTGTATTGTGTGAAAAAAGACAAATATACTAATGCAATGTAATGTAAGGTGTATTTATACACTCACTGGCCACTTTATTAGGTACACCTGGCCAACTGCTCGTTAACCAAATTTCTAATCAGCCAATCACATGGCAGAAACTCAATGCACTTAGGCATGTTGACATTGTTAAGACGACCTGCTGCAATTTAAACCGAGCATTAGAATAGGGAAGAAAGGTGATTTATGTGACTTTGAACGTGGCATGGTTGTTGGTGCCAGATGGGCTGGTCTGAGAATTTCAGAAACTGCTGATCTAATGGGATTTTCATGCACAACCATTTCTAGGGTTTTCAGAGATTGATCCAAAAAAGAGAAAATATCCAGTGAGCGGCAGTTCTGTGGGCACAAATGCCTTTTGATGTCAGAGGAAAATGGCCAGACTGGTTCCAGCTGATAGAAAGGCAACAATAACCACCCGTTACAACCGAGGTGTGCAGAAGAGCATCTCTGAATGCACAACATGTCGAATCTTGAGGCAGATGGGCTACAGCAGCAGAAGACCACACTGGGTGCCACTCCTGTCAGCTAAGAACAGGAAACTGAGGCTACAATTCACACAGGCTCAACGAAATTGGACAATAGAAGATTGGAAAAACGTTGCCTGGTCTGATGAGTCTCAATTTCTGCTGCAACATTCAGATAGTAGGGTCAGAATTTGGCATCAACAACATGAAAGCAAGGATCCATCCTGCCTTGTATCAACAGTTCAGGCTGGTAGTGTAATGGTGTGGGGGATATTTTCTTGGCACACTTTGGGCCCATTAGTACCAATTGTACCAATTGAACATCATGTCAACGCCACGGCCTACCTAAGTATAGTTGCTGATCATGTCCATCCCTTTATGACCACAGTGTACCCACCTTCTGATGTGGCACATCTTCTCCAGCAGGATAACGTGTCATGTCATAAAGCGTGAATCATCTCAGACTGGTTTCATGATAATGACAATGAGTTCACTGTACTCAAATGGCCACCACAGTCACCAGATCTAAATCCAATAGAGAGGGATGTGGTGGAACGGGAGATTTGCATCATTAATGTGCAGCCGACAAATCTGCAGCAACTGTATGATGCTATCATGTCAATATAGACCAAAATCTCTGAGGAATATTTCCAGTACCTTGTTGAATCTATGCCATGAAGGATTAAGGCAGTTCTGAAGGCAAAAGAGGGTCCAACCCGATACTAGTAAGCTGTACCTAATAAAATAGCCAGTGAGCATAGCGCATTTACTGTATCGTGTATGTTCATACACCCAAAGCACTTCACAATCATGAGGGAGGGTCTCTCCACACCACCACCAGTGTATATTAACAATACATTGAAACTTTACTGGCCCTAATAAGATCAGGAAAGTATTCATCAAAGTAAGCATACCGCTGAATTCTTTCTTCAGGAAGACCTTGAAGTCTGCACGGCCTCGTGGGTCATTGAGCAGCTCGTAGAAGCTGAAAGACCAGCGCTCCACTCTCATTTTTGTGGGAACTTCAATACTGCCAAAAAAATCATAACTAATAGTTATCATTCTTACCTAATAAAGAGATTTACATTAAGAACTACAAACATTTGATGTAAATTACAAGTTTTCTAAAATGTCACATTTAAATATGCAAATAAGACATTATTTCATTAAATATGAGGTAATCTGCATACATTTCTAGCACAAAAAAAGTAACCACTTTTCATTAGCATTTTTAAAATTTTCCAGGTGGAAGAAATGACATATTTACATACATATATGTTTTTGTTTAGAAATGTATATAATATATATACTATAGCAGCTTAAAACAGCTTAAATCAAGCTATAGGTGCATGATTTTAAACACTTTATCCAAAATAAGCACTTTTCAAGACTTTAAAACCAAACTACCAGCAGCCCTAAGAACCCTTTGAATAAAAACCTTTGGTGTATGCAGTTTTGGTTTATGTAAATGTTGCTGAAGATGAAAAGATTTAAGGCTTAAAGAAGGACAAAATACTCATTTAGAAATCTACAGACACAAATTGAGAAAGCGCGACAAATGTTGGGATATTTTCTTTATATCAGACTTTAAAAAACATTAAAGCGCACCTGTTTTACCCCTTTTTCAAGATTTAAGATAAGTGTTTTGTGTCTCCAGAATGTGTCTGTAAGGTTACGGCTCAAAACACCCATCAGATAATTTAATATGCCTTTCTGAATATTTTCTGCTCTGAACACATTGTAGTTGTTTTTGTGGCCTGTGCCTTTAATGCTAGTTCTCCCCGCCCACCATTCCCACGTTCCTGTTAGAGTGTGCCTCCGTCTCTGCCTCAGCCGTGTCAGATAAACAGCACAGTGACAGACATGAATGAAGCAGATCTCACATAACTTATGTGAGAAATACTACAGTACTTTCCCATTGATTATTTGATGTATTTGTTGTGGAGTTAATTCAAGCCTTTCTGCAATGATGAGTCACACACAATGTCGTTACAAAGCTCACGTACATGCACACACACACAGTGCATGCGTTTAACTTTGCACTGTTTTGCGCGGCAAATGTGTCAGGATACACGTTAACATCCACTGCTGTATGGATATGTTATGTTAATGTACAAAATAAACCTGATTTAACGTCCACAAACCAGGATTGAAGCGTCTTCTTTTATAATTGTACTGACATGCGGCTGTGGTGATAAAGTAAAGCTGAAGTAAATCGCTGTAATTCATTACAAACATTCACTTTTAAAAACGTTTTAAACTTGTAAAACTCATTCTTGATGACATTTGATGATGATTGATGATCACAGAGAGCTGAACAGATCTTTTAATCTAAGTTGCTTTGTGCACGTCCTGTCTTATTGATATGATTATACGCATTACTACGGAGACATGTTAATACACAGCTGTCAATCAATTCGGTGGGTGGGGAAACCGCGCTCGTACATCAGGTTGCGGTGGGCCTCAAAATGGGATCGTATTTTAACATCAGGAAATTAAAAAAATTGTCTTTATATCACCCCAATATGACTGTGGACACACTATACCTACACACAGTCCTGTCCAAACAGCTTACAAAAGATGATTTTCATCATAGGTGCCCTTTAAGAAGAGCTCAGAATTCAAAAAAACTTGTTTTAAATGGGAAAGGCCTTCAGGGGTCTTACTCATCCGTGTTCAGCTCCCAGTATATGTCGTTATCCGTCAGCCAGGGATTGCTAGGAAGGGAGGGAACCAGGAACGGGTCGTGGTTATTGAAGTTTGTTATATACTTTAGCATGCTGGAAGCAAAAAAACAAAACAAAAAAGGCGTTTAGAAGAAAAGTCCATTAAGAACTTTTAGGAGACTAATAAATGTTAACTAAATGTAGGCTGATTTTGACTTACGCTCCGAGAGATACTGAAGACTTGACCCTTGACCTCATGATGGCCTGTTGTGTGTAGATGTTCTAAAATATAAAATTACAACCAATTAATCACACAAAACAACAACAACCAGTCTGCTGCATTTCCCTAAAGAAGTGCTGTCACTTACGATTCTTCTGTAGTAATCAAAGGTTTTTTTCTGGGGGAATAAAGAGAAAACAACTTTCTATTATATGTTACAATCAAAAATGTACCTGATAAACCACAACACACAACAGCTACATGCTATCTTGAGAAATACAAGTGATACACAACAGGGGGGTGCGATAATGGCAAAAAAATGATATCTTGATATCTGTTTTTTTTTTTACTTCAATTTGTTAGATAGCAACTATTTTTTCTGAGTTTGTTTTTGAGCCATTGACAGATGTCAGTAGGTTATGGCAAGTCTCTGTCTTAATGACTGATTCAGTGAATCATTCATTCAAATTATTTGTTTAAACGAGCTGATTCAGTTAATAACAAAGCACCTGTCTTGTAAAAATGGATCATTGAATCATTTATTCAAACGATTCATTTAAAACAGCTGATTCATTCAATAATGACTCAACTGACTATTAATGGATCGTTAAATCATTCATCCAAATGATACATTTTTTATAGCTGATCATTTAATAATGAAGCAACTGACTTTTTATGAATGTATAACTGAATCATTTATTCGAACGATTAATTCGAAACAGCTGAGTTATACAATAACAACTCATCTGACTTTTTATGAATGAATCATTGAATATTTATACAAATTATTTATTTAAACCAGCTAATTCATTCAATAATGACTCGACTGATTTTTTTTATAAATGAAGCGCTGAATCATTTATTCAAACGATTAATTTAAAACAGCTGATTCATTTAATAATGACTCAACTGACTATTAATGGATTGCTGAATCATTCATTCAAATGATTCGTTTAAAATGGCTGATTCATTTAATAATGAAACAGCTGACTGTATAGATTGTTGAAAATCATTGCAGTTTGGTTCTGAGCTGCAAAAGTTTTCTGATAAATAAGGTTATAACATTTTTTTTATTAATGAATAACAATAAATTAGACAGTAAATTCACACCCCATGTGTGAAATCTTGCCTACTACAAATAAACACAAGCCTCTACGAAAAAAGTCACATAATTAAAGGGACAGTAAATTGGTTAAATAATGGTCAAAGGACTGAAATAACACTCAGGGTATATAGAAGCAGGGAAGCACTGTGGTTCACTATATATATACACACACTAATTGATTTAGTATTTCCAAGTGTTTGAATAATTAATATTCAGGGCTGGAATGGGTAGATTGTATATCTTAAAAACTGAAGGCTCAGAAGTACAAATCTGTGTGGAAAGGAAAGAGAGAAAAAGAGACAGTCATATTAACAGATTCACAATATAATCTTTCAAAGCAGTCATATACTCGACATATTATGAGATTAAATAATATTTTTATAAAAATTTTTGCATTCCAAAAACTCCTTTGTTTACACACCTTACAAAAAAAGGAAATAAATCATGTGAGCATGACAATGGCAGCCAGAGAAGAGAACTATAATTTCTTTACCAATTTAAGTGGACTAAACATACAATAATTAAGTTGTCGCAAAAAAAAACAACAACTCAAGAATTGTGCTGTTTCAACTCATTTTAAATAAGTAGTTTGAACACAATTCCTTTTTTGAATGTGTATTACAAACACACTGCATAGTGTTAACTCCTTTTTATTTGACGGAAATATAGTATAATACAAAGTGAAAATGAAAAAATGGATGTAAAGCCAAGATATTAATAACGTTTGAGGATTTAAGATGCTGATAACCAGTAAACGTGCCATCACCATCTTGTGAAAAGGTCCACAGAGCATTCAATAGAACTGCATATATTCAAAATGGAACACCAGCATAAACAAACAGCTTAGAATCACCAAGATGCGACACTCAATAGAACATTCCATTGCAACAGCAATGTGAAAGCGATCGGCCGTCCATTGGATCTTATTGCTTTCGCGATGGCAAGCAGCTGCTTTGTTTTTTATTCATTTATTTAAAAAGCACATTAAAGCTGAGATACAACCTGAAAGATGACAATACAACACTTAATATCACAATCATCAGCACTTTTAATAGTTTCTTTTACAGACTTAATGTTTATATTTTTACTATACTTATTTTCTTGAAACTGTCACTTTTAGGTGAAATTATTTTAATTTAATAGTTTACGTAGTGGCATAATATAAATGAATACTGACATGGTCAATTAAATTAACATGACTTTCAAAATGGGATGTTGATAACAGACTGACAGTATTGTTGCAGTATTTTATTATAATTGTATATAGTATTTTTTATAATAATAAGTTTTTATGTCACTAGCCACTTTGTCCAATAAGATTGAACTCTGACACATAAATTCATCACATATACGCACACACATACACATCTATGGTAATATTATTATGAATATGTCCCCTGATCTGATTCCAATAAAACACATATGGGGAATTCTTAAGAGACATTAAGTTGAGCATCTCTTTGAGCAACTCTAAAAGAGGAGTCATTTTTGAAGAATGAAAAAGATATGTTTAATACTAATTTTTGCATCACTCTAATTTAGGTAAAACTTAAGAAAATTTGTAATTTAAGTTATTTTGTTAACCTTACTTTCAAAAGTTAAACAGATATTATATTAAACTTAAACTCTTAACCTCTTGTCAACATTTTGAAAATTGTTTCCTTTTTTATTGAGTTATTGTTTAAAATGTTGCTTTTTAATGTATGAATATATGATATTTTAACAGATTTAACTCAATATTTGAATTCATTCTGTCTAATGTTAGTTATCTGTGCTGTTGTTCTATTAGAATTTTCATTCCACAATGGCTGCCGCGTGACACTAGTGGCATCTAGTGGCTGTTTACCAAATAGCAACAGAGTGTCGCCTCTTGGTGATTCTATGCTCTTTGGCATAACTGTTTGAAAGTCTGTTATGACACCTTTGATCAATTTAATGCATCTTTGCTGAATTAAAGTTTTAATTAACTTTTTTTTTAAATCATACAGGCCTCTAAACATAACATTTTCACTCTTTGTTGCCTGTTCAATTGTTCACACCGCACTATTGCTGTCAATATTAAAGCTCTCTTAACAGTGGCTTATTCCCTGCTTTATCAGGGATCGATACAGCAGAATAAACCACCAATATTACTCTGGCATATGTTTTACACAGAGGATGCCCTGCCAGCAGCAACCAAGTACAGTACAACTCTCAGTGCTGGAAAACACACACACACACTCTCCCATTCACACACTATGGCCAATTTAGCTTACCCAATTCACCTATAGTGCATGTCTTTGGACTGTGGGGGGAAACCGGAGCACCCAGAGGAAACCCACACAAACATGAGAAGAACATGCAAACTCCACACAGAAATGCCAATTGGCCCAACCGGGACTCGAACCAGCAACCTTCTTGCTGTGAGGCGACCATGCTAACCCTTTAGCCACCAGCCTGCCCATTATTAAAGCTTCCCTGGTTTATTTCCACCAGGCTCTATAAGGGGAAGGGGAAGGTGGGACGATGGGGATCTCCTCACAAGATCAACAGGTCAGAAATCCTCTTATATCGCAAAGAAGATTGTGAGAGAATCTCCACGGCCATCCCAGGACTGCGACAGACACACTGCTAATCGCCTCTATAGTTAGAGCCTTTCAGACCACACCGCATCCAGTCCTGCCTATATGTGAACTCTCACACACTTCAACATAAGTGTCCAAAGGTATAGTTTACCCACAAAATTACAATTATGTCATCATTTAATCACCCTCATTTCACTCTTAACATGTATGACTTTCTTTATTCTGCAAAACAAATCAGATATTGTGATAAATGTGCACTTTTTTTGTTATCTTTGTACACATTAAAGTTAACGAGCAGCAAAATTATTAGTGTTCTTCACCATAAAAGCCACACTTTGTTAATGTATTTACTGACATGAACTAAGGATGAGGGCAGCATGATGGCGCAATGGGTTGCATGATCACCTCACAGCAAGAAGGTCGCTGGTTTGAGCCCCGGCTGGGTCAGTTGGCATTTCTGTGTGGAGTTTGCATGTTCTCCCTGTGTTCGCGTGGGTTTCCTCCGGGTGCTCCGGTTTCCCCCACAGACATGCGCTATAGGTGAATTGGGTAAGCTAAATTGTTCGTAGTGTATGTGTGTAAATGCAAGAGTGTATGGGTGTTTCCCTGTGTTTGGTTGTGGCTGAAAGGGCCTCCGCTGCGTAAGAACATATGCTGGATAATATGCTGGATGGTTCATTCCGGTGTGTCAACCCCTGATTAATAAAGGGACTAAGCTGAAAAGAAAATGAATGAATGAATGAACTAAGGATGAACCACCCATACTAAATAGTTTTGAACCATACCATAGTAAAGTTGTGGTAATTCTATAGTTGCTGTGGTAATACGACAACTATAGTAATATAGTAACAAATTACCCAACACTATACCACATTTTCTACAACTATAGGGTATATTTACCTGTTTACTGTAGTAAAACCCAAAGTATACTACAGTATTTATTATAGTTAATCAGTTTACTATTGTTAATACTACCGTATGCTGTAGCATTTATAAACAAACCCTGCTGAAAAAAACAGCTTAAACCAGCCTAAGCTGGTTGGCTGGTTTTAGCTGGTCGACCAGCCTGGTTTTAGAGGGGTTTTGGCCATTTCCAGGCTGGTTTCCAGCCATTTCCAGCCTGGTCTTAGCTGGTCAGGCTGGAAAATGACCAGCTTAAACTTGGTCAAGCTGGTTTTAGCTGGTCAACTCCCAGCCTGACCAGCTAAGACCAGACTGGAAATGGCTGGAAACCAGCGTGGAAATGGCCAAAACCCCTCTAAAACCAGGCTGGTCAACCAGCTAAAACCAGCCAACCAGCTTAGGCTGGTTTAAGCTTGATTTTTCAGCAGGAAAGAGTTGTAAATGCTATTATATATACAATATTACACTTTACTATACGTAGTATGGTTAAACTGCTGTAGTATTTTATCATGTGGGGATTTATTAATCATTGTGTGTTGATGTTCATTTCAACATTAAGTTAACATTAGTTAATGCACTTTAAGTTAATAAAGCCAAACAATGAACAACTGCAAAGATACAGTAATAAATGTAATGTTCGTTTGTTCACATTAGTAAATACATTAACCTACATGATTGTAAAGTGTTACCAAAGTATCTTCTTTAAAGTCAGTTTTAAAACATGAGGGAGGATGGGTAAATGATGACGTGTTGATTATTTTTTGATCAACCGGATGCTAATTAGCATGCTAACTTCTGTCCAACAGATACTGAGCACTCATGTAGCAACTTACCATTTACCTCCTCTGTATTTGGATCAATATGGCGATCCAGGCCATAATCCATAGCGCTGTGAGTTTGTGGCTGTGGAAACGATGACAGAAAACTATGTCTTTATCACTTTTTTAACAACAACACAACAATTGTAAGCTAGCATCTTCTGCTAGTCACTTACTGGAGGCCTGTGGACTATCCAGTATGCTCTTTCCTGACAGTCAAACACAACTCTGTCTGCTTTCTGACGTGCCTTCCCAGCACTTTAAAGACAGAAGATAATAACATACGGTAAGTAACAATAACAATAAAGTACTGTAGTAAAAGGCCAAGTCACACGGCACAAATATATCTCTCTAAAAAAAATTTACTTTTGTAAAAACAGGAGAGTACAGAAACTCACTGGTACTGCTCTTTAGCTTGCATCACAATAAAATCCCATTTGTGGTTCATCCATTTGTGGAGTTTGTCGTATTCCTCCTATAAAAACATACATTAGTGTTCTGGTATAATTCATTTATTTATTAATGTCAGCGTTTAATGAGATTTTCAGCTTTTTGCTAAAAAGTTTAGCATTTTTTTTTATGGGAGCCCATAAAAATTCATGGTGCAAAAACAAACAAGGTTTTTGTGGTTAAACCACAAAATGGTAATTACAAATTAACCACGGTTCTGCTGTACTAAGCATAGTTAACCATGGTATTCGTAGTAAAGTGTTTGGTTTCTAAAAATGGTCTTTTAAACACCCCCCAAAAAATATGGTTACTACACTATAATTACAATAAATCAATGGTTAAGTTTCATAAGGGTGGGCACTTTCAACGTAGGTAAGTTTCACTCAAAAAGACTGAAACAAAACAAATGTTTTCATGTGTGGTTCATCCTTAGTTCATTCATTCATTCATATTCTTTTTGGCTTAGTCCCTTTATTAGTCCGGGGTCGCCACAGCGGAATGAACCACCATCTTATCCAGCACATGTTTTACATAGCGGATGCCCTTCCAGCTGCAACCCATCTCTGGGAAGCATCCACACACACTCATTCACACACATACACTACGGACAATTTTAGCCTACCCAGTTCACCTGTACCACATGTCTTTGGACTGTGGGGGAAACCGGAGCACCCGGAGGAAACCCACGCGATCACGGGGAGAACATGCAAACTCCACACAGAAATGCCAACTGACTCAGCCGAGGCTCGAACCAGCGACCTTCTTGCTGTGAGGCGACAGCACTACCTACTGCTTCGCCCTGATTGGTAAGGGTAGGGAAGGGATCACCAAACTTGTTCCTGGAGGTCCGGTGTCCTGCAGATTTTAGCTCCAACCCTAATCAAACACACCTGAACAAGCTAATCAAGGTCTTACTACGTATACTTGAAACACCCAGGCAGGTGTGTTGAAGCAAGTCGGAGCTAAACCCTGCAGGGCACCGGACCTCCAGGAACGAGATTGGTGACCCCTGGGGTAGGGGAATTGATTTGGTAAGGGAGTGCATCTACATTAAATATAATTAACAAATTAAAACCATAGATAAACAAAACAAAGAACTGTATATTATGTTATTTCTGATGAGACTAGCATTATTCAGTTCCTGAAATTAAATGAAGTATTCATTAAGCACATCATTAAATTTATTATTATTTATTAAGCACATCATTAAATAACATTTGTGTTGAAAAAAGGTGGATTGATCCTGTTATGTATGATTCATCCATTAATGTATCATCAAAATGTAGCTCAACCCCACCTAAATTCAGATCGGCCTTCATCCAATCATTTAACCAATTAAGAAATTTAAGTCCTGCCCCACATCACAACTTCCAAAAAAAACCTAATCAAATTAATTAAAATATTTTTTACATACCTGTTCATGAGCATCAAGTGCTCCTTTTTTTCTAATATTTCTTTTTGCCAGATAGATTGCTAAAGTGATGAAAAAAAGAAACACTTTCATTAGGGGTTGGTCACATACAAGCATGTCTTTAAGACAAACAAAAAAAACACAAGAAGATTTTACTTTTAATTTTTGGGTGAACTATCCCTTTAAATGGATAAATACAGTCCGCTTGTTAAGTCGTGATGTATCGGTGACGTAAGGAATACTGTTTCCAGGTCCAAGCCGCTACTCATTTGAATTGAGAAAATTTTCGTTTATAGCCACGTTTTAGTCACATTAAAGTGAATTTTATATCAAATCATATTGTACACAACAGTCTCTGGACTTGCTGCATCACAAATACCAAAATTTTAACAATTTATAAAAAATGTATTACTTTTTGGCCATCAGATATTAGGCATGGATATATTTATGGCGATCGTGATTTTCTAAACTTTTACATTGCTTTTTAAACATTTATTTATATCATTTCATGAGTCTCCCCATACAGTTTGATATAGCGCTTGGACCCGGAAGCCGCTTCGTGTGACGTCACACTTAACAAGCGGATAGCTGCTGGCCAGAGGTTTTCAAATCTACCTTCAATATATATTATATATCTAAACTGCAATTAACTATTCATTATGTGATATGTTGTTGTGACTGAATATACACAAGTTTACAAACCATAGTCGATATCCTCAGCGGTCCACTTCTGCACAGGCCAGAAATAAGGGGTCTAGACAGAGGGAAATGATCTCCAATTACAACGCACCACCATTAAAACACTTTTAAATAGGCAAGTTCTCCTTACCTGAAAGCGATACAAACTGCCATCTGATTTGAGGACAAGCTTTTTGTGGTCCTGCAGAGGGTAGATGTATCCATATGCCACTAACATTGTGCCAAATGCTTGAGCCTCTGCCAAAAACAGCATCCAAGGACATTATTGTGTTTAGTAATGAATCCAAATCCACATTTAAATTGTATTGTTTCAGTTTTCACATCATTTTTTTTAATAATTCAAAACAACACTTTTTCACAATTACCATTATTCTCCATGCTCATATGTTTAGCGATCCATGCAATAATGTCCTGGTCTGTGAAGACAAACAGAAACATGGTAATATCTAAACATATAGAAAATAAAGTGTGTTAATAACAAGAACATTTTTAGTTTTCTCAAACTGTAATAAACTATTGTAGAAAATATGTTTTCATATTATATTACATAGCTCTCTATTTAACTATTGTACACTTACATCAGAAAACTTAATCGTTAAGTGCAATATACTTTTTGGGTTCATGTTGCATTTTGTTCCCACTGAGGTTTAGGTTTAGTGGTAATCAAAAAATTCCAGAAAAATTTACATTTCCTCACCATTTTCTCTCACTTTACATTACTCTCACTCTTATGCCACTGGCTTGCTTGGTTTGGGACTTGTGGAACATCGATGGATTTGCTCATCCGTGTTTGGACTTTCAGCAGTGAAATTTAAACCACACTGAACTGAACTAAACTGAACTTCAACTCTGAAAACTGGACTGACAATTTCAATGTACTAGAACTTCTATGTTAAGCTGCTTTGACACAATCTACACTGTAGAAGCGCTTTAGAAATAAATATGAATTGAATTGAATTGAGATGAAACTTAGTTGGTTCTAAACTTCTTTTTTTCTGCTGAACACAAAGCAAGATATTCTGAAGCATATGTTGTAAAAAAAAAACAATGGCATCCATAGTAGAAACATTGTCATGATCATGTATTTTTATTTGACGCCATGTCAGAAACAAAGGCTATTTTCATATTATTTCATTAATAAATATACAATTAAAACACAACAAACAAACAAATAAATTAGATAAGATTTTTTACGTTAATACATGATAAAAATTTCCAAAACATGTCCTGGTGACACTTTGCTGAATATCTCCTTAAGTGAGTCCCATAGTAGGAATAAAAAACATACTATGGAAGTCAATGGCTGCTTTTTCCAACATTCTTCAGAATATCCTCCTTTGTGTTCAACAGAAGGAAAAAAAACTCAAATAGGATTTGATCAAGTGGAAATTAGGTAAATTATGGATATTCATTTATGCGTGAACTGTCCCTTTAAGGATTAACAACAGGTTTGAGTGTTGCTTAAGGGCAAGGGCAGAGAGCAGGTATCTTTAAAAGTAAGTATACTATAAAAGCATGCATATAAACAGCAAGTTCACTCTATCAATTGATTAATTCAAAAGGCATTACTAAGTACTACTAACAAAAAAATAGGTCTGAAAATATTTCCCTAAACGTTCATGCAATTTCGATGTGAGAGAGTGCTTTTTAAATCTCATTACTACAAGACCCAGTTAACTGTTTGATGAAGTTAGACTTCTTGGCTGACTAGAATTGACGACAACCGTTGCACAGATTAAAGAGCAACTTTGGAACGTAAAGTAGCAAAGATCTCATCCAATTGAAGGCTGCTGTATATAGCCGGGCGTCAGATTATGATCTGGCAGCACAACGCTTGAGTCTGTATATAGACCTTAAGATAACGTACAGTATACAATACATGATCAGTATAAAGATTCAGTGAGAAGCCAGCAGTGCTGCATTACAAACTCACCCGTCATGACATGAGGAATGGTTGTAACGTTTAGCTTCTGATCTGATCCCTTCACTCCAGTTGATGGGTCTTGCATTTGAACCACTATGGCCTCCAGCTGAAAAAATCAGGACATTTGTTTTATAATTAATGGGATTAGATACAATGCTTAAGTAAGAGTAGGATCAGTCTCCAAAGCTATTATAGAACAGGTCTCCCAATTAAGGCCTGGATGATAAAGCAAAATTAAATCAAAATTTTGATTTAGCAAAAGCTGTGATTGTGATGATTATGTTGGAAGCACAGTTCTGTGATCAGCAGTAAATCTGCTCAGAAGTCGCTCTTGTCCCAAAATATGCCTTGAAGAAAAAAAAACAAGAAATTCTTAGAAGTTGGTAAGTAAACAGAAGGCAGGGCTTTGACAGAAGGCAGGGCTTGCAAAATCGCTAACCGAACATCCTGGAGATATCTAGTCTTCCAGCTCGGCTACCAAAAATGAATCCTCCTGCCCATGGGGCTGTTTTATTGTGAGAAATAACATTTTTAAATGCTTTTCATTCTCTCACAAATTGAGTAATTATGTTGTACGTGTAATACAACAAGGGTTGAATCTAAATGCAGCTTTTATTATAATCATCAGACAGGGAAGGTTCAAACAGGGACAGACGGAAGCATGTAGATAATCCAGAGAGTTGTTGATATAACAGGCGAATGGTCAATGCAGGAAGCGAAACAAACATAAACAATGAAATAAACAAGTGTCAAAAGCTAAACTATACAAAGAACACTTTTGGTAATGTTCACTAGGAAAAAAAGGCTCAACATGCCAAGATGTCTGCATGTAAGGTGTGTGTATATAGTCCATCTGATTAGTTCTGAACAGCTTCAGCTGGGTGTGTGAACCTGAACCTGGTGTGTGACTGTGGGGCATGATGGGATATACAGTATAGTTCATTTAGAATGACAGGGAGTGTAGTCCAGCAGCCTGCACAGGCAACGCTGCTGGTGATCACAGCAGAATATCATTTTTGCCACTGAATTTTGCTTTGTACCTGAATTTGTCTGAATTTGCGTTTGTGCTAACTGGTGTTGTCAATAGAAATGATACATAATATAAAAAATAAAAACCATTAGGTTTTTATTTAAAGGTTTTTAAAAAATAAAACACTAACAGTTCTACATGTGATAAAATAAACTGATGATATTGCGCTTTCTTCATGTCAGCACTGAGACATGACAACTGGCTGTGCTACTGATACAGCAGCAATGAATCCACTTCTTGATAAGAAAAAAGAGGTCACAACACGAAATATTAACGAAGTTGTGCTTTTATTTGGAAAACATAAATTTGTTTTTATTTAGTGAATAATGTCTTTTCTTTTTGGGCCACTTACATTTTTTTTCAGGCTAACAATTTGAAAAATTTTCCAAGCTTTGAGAAAGATTTATTTTAAACACTTGACTGAATGAGTATGGGTTAAGTTTAATTTCTGTACATTATGCTGATTTTTTTCTATTTAGTCAGTTAAATTACTTACAGAGTAAATGAGTTATATTTCAGACAAAGTAATTAGAAAAAAAATCATTTGAATACAAATGTAATGATGAAACTGGTAATTAGTTAAATTACTTTTTGAAGTAACTTTCCCAACACTGATAGCAGCATTTACAACACAGAGCCGTAATTTACCTAGAAGCCATTATCGCAGAATGATTATCTTTGATTTCATGCTTGTCAGTGAATTACGACTTTGTGTAGTAAATGCTGCTCCACCTGAATGCACATGTTGGAGATTTACTGCTGATTATAGAACTGGCTTTACTGACAATATGCACATAAAAATGGATTTTGATTAATCCCAATTAAGCTTTATTTCCTAAAATACACATTTTTCATATTAAATGTATAATATATTAAGACAAGGTTTTTAAATTATTGATTCTGATTGCCTGATGAACACTCTAATGATATACAAATGTTTTAAAATACAAACTAGTAATTCTATTTAATAATGTCACATACACCCAAAGCGAACATCCGCCAACATATAAATGACATCACATTCGCCGTGTTCACCTAAGCAAACTTGTGGATGCATTGAGTATAAACTAACCTTTAGACAGCGTTATAGTTCCTTATCACTTCACAAAATGATTTTGCTTATTTCAAAGGTTCTTTTAGTCAAAAATATCAAAATAACAAATATGATCAAATTCATTTACAAGTGACAAACTATTTCAATGTTTCACAAAAAGTGGTATTTCTCAGTTTAACACGGTTCTAACTGTGCAGTTCTTGAAGCAGTTGAACTTACAGTTTGCTATTACTAAAGATTTTAATAACTGCATTAGTCTGTATATTAATGGCTCAAGTCACCATTACTAACTTAAATTTGGAATTAGAAATAGAGGGTGAGATGAGATGCACAGAATATATATTAATAATAATAATAATAATAATAATAAGGCGATGCAGTGGCGCAGTAGGTAGTGCTGTCACCTCACAGCAAGAACGTCGCTGGTTCGAGCTTCGGCTGGGACAGTTGGTGTTTCTGTGTGGAGTTTGCATGTTCTCCCTGCGTTCGCGTGGGTTTCCTCCGGGTGCTCCGGTTTCCCCCACAGTCCAAAGACATGCAGTACAGGTGAATTGGGTAGGCTAAATTGTCCGTATTGTATGAGTGTGAATGAGGGCATCCGTTGTGTAAAACATGTGCTGGATAAGTTGGCGGTTCATTCCGCTGTGGCGACCCCGGATGAATAAAGGGACTAAGCCAAAAAGAAAATGAATGAATAATAATAATAAAATTAAACCCCTACTCTTTTTCAAAGGACATCCTGGGATTTTTTTATGACCACAGAGAGCCAGGACCTCGATTTAACATCTCATCCGAAAGACGGCATTGACTGAGCAGACCTGGTGGCCTCACTAACACCACTTCCATCAGCAACCTATCTTTCCCATGTGGTCTCCCATCCAGGTACTGACCAGGCACAGCCCAGCTTAGCTTCAGTGGGCAACCATGTAAGAGTTGCAGAGAGCTATCTGCCAGCTTGTCCAACAAAAGCATTTTACGGACAAAAGCTGAAAAATGTCTGATGTAGGAATCGTGAGAAAAAAAAGTAGCAATTGACACTCAAAAAAAAAAAGTCAACTTAGATGAGCTTCAGATGTCCTGCTTTAAACTGATTTTAATTTGTAACTTCCCATTTTGATTTAATTGAAATCTTGATTTGATTATTTACTCGATTCACTCATTCACTTTCCTTCAGATTATTTCCTGGTTTATAAGGGGTCGCCACAGCGGAATGCACCACCTTATTCTTGATTTAATTTAATCCATAGTTATATAATTTAGTTTGAAAATACACGTTACTGTCATTGATATTTATAAAAATCAGTTACACGGACCACAAACCCACCTGTCTATTTCAAATGCAAAGAATTACTAGTAAGAATATGAAATACAGAATATAGGACAAAGCACAGATCAAAACTATAGAAAGTCAATATTTAAATCAACCACATTTTTGCCCAGACTACCTCAGGTGTGCTTTAATCTTTAATAATTTAAACCCCTTCATCAATTATTAATTTCTTCATTTATAAATATCAAAACCTGTATATTTATAAAAATAATTGTAAAAGTAGATGAAAAAACTGATATTACTTTTAAGAAATACTCTTTTTCTTTCAAGTTTCTTTTCCCACTGCATGCTCGTGCTATTTTACTCGATTACCTTTTTTATTTATTAATTAATTTATTAAGAGTTTTCTATATGTTTTATGTTGGCTTTGTATTCTTTTAAATGACAATTAGTTTCCTACATTTTAAAACCTTCAGGAGTTTATTCATTATAAAATAGCAATGACAGGCATTCGAAGCTTAAACACAATTAACTTTTATCCAAGTTCTTTGTGTCTATGAATAACCACTGAATAAAAAAGGTCAGTAATCAGAAATAGTCCAATTCAACTCTCAATTCAAGAGTTCAGGTTTTAATGTTACTGTGTAACTGAATATAAGTTTCTACAGTACACAAGTCTACTAAGGTTTAACCACTAATACAAGTAACAATAAATCCACCTCAGCTTTGACCTAAAACATGTTTGACACTCGTGTTCTACGGCAACATGCTTGAACTTTAGAGTAAGACATGAAGATCTTAAGGCAAGCTGTCAGATGTGGCAGGAGGCCAGGCTAATTGGATTTAAATCAGAAAGCTCTTTTACAGTGAATCTTTTCAATGAATTGAAAATCTCTCTAAGAAGTTGAAAA
The DNA here is from genome assembly GCA_903798195.1 of Danio kyathit. NCBI lineage: Eukaryota > Metazoa > Chordata > Actinopteri > Cypriniformes > Danionidae > Danio > Danio kyathit. The sequence goes on along the minus strand of LR812521.1, from coordinate 47,099,379 downwards.
TAAACCACAAAACAAAACAAATATCTAGATACAGATATCTATATTTAAATATGGACATACTGAGATAAAAATGACATTGATATCTGTTTATGCCATATTGATATTAACTTGTCCATTTAGACACATTTTTACTACAAAAGCCATGGTTAAGCTGTGGCTATTTCAGCAAATCCATGATTAATTTGTGGTTACCGTGGTTTAACTACAATAACCAACCACGTTTAATTTGAAAACCATGGTTCATTTAAATAAGAGATACGACTGTTAGGGTTTATATTTTAGCTTTAATATCTTTTCAAATATAAAGAGTATATATATATATATATATATATATATATATATATATATATATATATATATATATATATATATATATATATATATATAAAAGAAAGACACTAATTTTAGGAAACACTGCAAAACCATGCAAACAGCAGTTAATTATGAAGTATACAATGTCTTTAAAAGTGTTAATTGCTTAGTAATATATCTCATCAATTGTTTACTTTGCCTTAAGAATGAACTTTACCTTTTTAAGGCAGGTCATCCGTGGCCTATAATGTTGTCCATGATCTCGGTCCGATCTTATTGTCATTTTGTATTCCGAAAAAAGAAAAAAACTATATTATAAGTACAAAATTAATCCAGTTGTCAACAACCCTTATGAGAAAGAAGTTTGTTTGTTTTCTGAGAGTGCTGGACAGTGCACGTAACGCGCGCGCGCACGTCACCAGTGAGCAGTAAATATAAGAGAGTGAAAGCAGACCAATCACAGCGAAGCTCCGACCTGCACTGGGCACACACTCCGACAGGCGGCGACACACACTCACGTCACGCCTACTTGGGGTTTCTCCTGGGGCTGTCCTGCAATTCATTTAATCTGCGCTGTTCCTCTAGACCTGCTCTAGACCTATAATCAGAAACTGCCATTGTAGTTACAGTCAGATTAAAGGTCTATAAAACACCTCTCAGCTAGGCAAGATTGGGCCACTGAATCAAATCTGTCAGAAACAGGGAGCAAACGGGTGGATAGTGATTTGGGGCCCCTCAAAGTCCTAAATGCACCTTTTGTACTTTATTTATTTATTTGTAATTTATTTAGCTGTTTTTTTTATATCACTCGATCTCCTTTTCTACATTTTATCTTAATACAAAATAATAACGACATGTAAAGCATCTTAAGTAAAACTTATAATAGTTTTCCTAATCTGAAAATAATAAATAAACTCTTTCGCTTTTTAAAACTAAATCTAAACTAAAGTTTGACTGCTGGACTGCTCCATGATTGAGGGTGGGGGACACATTTGCACAGATGTAATAATTACGTTGATCGAAAACGATGCTATATTTTATAGCTATAATTTATGCTTCTAGGTATTTATTTTGGGGCCCTTAGATTTCCTGGGCCTCTAAGCGAGCGCTTACCTTGCTCATTGGTTAAATTCGCCTCTGGCAATATATTGTACAGGTGCGTTCTGTAATATTTTCCTGTCAAAATATTTGACATATTGCTGGAGCTGCTTTCATTTACAGGGAGATTTGTTTTCCTAGGGGACCCGATTATCCCACTATCCCACTATCTTGACACACATTTCCAATACTTTTAAATTATTTTTGAGTAAATAAATATTTTAATACACTAAGTCATTTCCATCTTTCGGTTTGCATCTTCTATTATCTTCATTTTAATCCAGGAAACAATCAAATTTTAATAATTTGAATTATTAATCTATTGTTTTCTGTATGTTGTAAAATAACTAAATTTAACCTACATTACTTATATTTTATTAACCAAATTATTGTTTTACAAATATTATTATTAGCCATTACTAACCATTACCACTATTAACACGCCTAAAGCAATGCTTCATGGGTTTATGAATTTCATTGGAGTTGTGACACATATTTGGCCCAGTTTAGGCCCAGTTATGGGTAATAACTTGTCTGAGACTGGGCCTAGTTATGGTACATTTTTTGCTCTTGTCAGAAAACCAGACCTGCTCCAGCCATGTACCGTAATTCACTGTGGCATGTGGGCCAAGCAAAAGCTGATTTTGTGGGCCAGAGAAATTTTTGCTATGTGGGTTTTTATTAGGAGATTATGAAAGGTAACTAAAGGTAGAAAAAAACTGATCTTGGTGGAAAATCATTCATTCAAACCAACATTGTAGCAACTACCTTAATCTTGAAATGATTAGATGATTATGATTAGTTTCAGTTAGTATTATCAACAGAAATTCCCCAAACTGGAAATGCATATCTCATTTTGGTAATGACTATGTGTAATTTTTTTTGTGTTTTTTGTGGTTCTTATACTAACAGGAGTGAATAAACGTGTGGGTCACAACAAAATAGCTATTTTTAGAAGACTAATAGACTTAGTTTCCAGGTCATGTGAGTGTACATCATTTGAATATTTCACAATAGTGTTATTTTAAAGTAGTGTAATCACACTTGATATATGACTGAATTACAAACATGATTAAAACTTTGCTGGAAAAAACGGTTCCACAAACAAACAATAAAGTTTTATTTATTTATTATAGGGACTTTCCAGTGCTCAATGATGCATTACAATAAAGATACAAGAAGAAAACATGAACACCTAAAGGATAATGGGAAACATTATAATGACAAACACCACATAGGAATGATAACATATGGAGAAAGTTGTAGGACGAAATTGATAACATTAAGAAAACAGATGAGTTAGGGAGCCAGTTTGTGCAATGATTTAAAAGTGAACAGGAACATTTTGTAGTTTAAGCCAATTAAGATTGATAGCTTGGTGGTGAATAGTCTAGCAGTGGAATTTTGAATGTACTTCATGCTTTCTTCTCGGTTGATGTTGAACAGCCATTTAGTATAAAACTATAAAATGTTCACTTTCAGGTTGTGGTATTTTTATATAAAATGTGAAATATGTAAAAATATGAACAATTAATGCTTTAAGGTTTTTTCTCTGACCTTACAACATATGTCAGGCTTTACATAGCTATCAGAGTAAACAATGATGTACAACAAAAACAAAAAATCTGAGTGCAACTTTAAGTTATAAGCAACTCCCTTGGATGCACATTTCGCCCTACTTGTTTAAAAGTTAAAACTTTAAAATTGATTACATTCAATGGAGGAATATGTGTCTATTATTACCACACTTAATACTGTTTAGCTTATAAAACTATAGAAGATTCTCCATAATATTTACCTTTGTAATTCCCTTTTGTCCGTAGAATGTGATGTAGCTGACATTTGAACTCTTTGAAAGAGAAGACATTTGTCACTTTTTTAAAAACATTTTTCATTGTTTTATTAATTTATTGAGTAAATGTATATTTATTGATTTATTGTAGAATCTATTTATTTAGTTTTATTGTTGAGTTAAGGTTAGGCCTATATGCAAGGTAATTTACACATTACGGATGCTATTTGCTATATTGTAAAAACAAAATCTTAAAAACTGTTTTGTTAAGTAGAACATTAAATTAACACTTAGAATAATTTATAATAAAAATATGATGCGATCTTTCATGTACCTTGCTCGATAACCCAGGTAGCAAAGAATTCTGGCCCAGATTTGGCATAAATCTGGCACAGCAGGCATTCATCCGGCACTGGCATACAGCATGTGGGCCAAACATGGCCCTGGTTTGGGAGAGGTGGCACCGTGTTTAAGGTGGCACACAATACTTGGGCCAAATGATAAATATAGTATTTGGCCCAGATGTTAATAATTGATATGTGGGCCATGTAAATTTGGCCTATCTTGACCTACTTTTAAAATGCATTTTTATTATTTTCAAAAAAGGCTCAGTTATGGGTTCTTAACTTGGCTGAGACTTGGCCCAGATATGGTCCATGTTTGGCCCTTGTCTGGAAGCCAGACTTGGTCCAGTCATGTACCGTAATTCGCTGCACCATGTGGGCCAAGCAAAAGCTGATTGTGTGGGCCAAAGATATTTTGCTATGTGGGAATTAACAAATAGTTTATTCTCTCGTTTCCTAATTCCTCTGTGTGAAAAGGATTTACTATTAAACAAGTTGCACTTGTTCAGTGTATTATTTTAAAGGAATTGTTCTAGATTCCTGAAACATGTGTTTGGATTATAATGTACTGTTTTTTGAAATGATAATTTTTTTATAAAATTGTTAAAAGAACCCGCCCAAAACTTCCATCAGAGCACTGCGCGCGCGCCACTGTTATGGTAACAGCGCCCCGCCCGCCACCAGCACTCAGGCGCGCGCAGTTTCACTCCCTACTGTATCGATGAAGTTGCACAAAGATGGCGGATTTCCTGCCGTCCCGGTCCTTTCTATCCGTTTGTTTTCCAAACTGTATTCTCAACAGCAGCGAAGCGGAACAACTAAGGAAATCTAAAGAAATAGACCGAGGACTTATCAAAGACAAAACTTATGTGAAACGCCTAGTGAAGATACTTTTGCTCGGCGCCGGAGAGAGCGGCAAGTCCACTTTCCTCAAGCAGATGCGCATCATACACGGGCAGGACTTCGATCAGGGGGCCAAAGAAGAGTTCAGAGGCACCATTTACAGTAATGTTATGAAAGGTAGGAGGCCCGTTTCCCATCCACAGACATGTGCGAAGTCTAGCGAGGGGCTAAACTTGACTTTTAGCGTCTTCTGGAGGGATGAGAGGACGGAGAAGTGAGGTTTAGCTAGCGTTAGCTGAAGTTGCGCTGTAACCTGCCCAGGAGAAACGCCCATGTTATTCTCTCAACTTTTCACCGTCGCGATCTTGAACAAAAGACCTCTGCTAAGAGCTGGTTTCTGTCTAAATCACTTCCTAGATAGTATGCGCATTCAATGAGTGGATTAAATCGCTCTCGTGGTTTCATTGTGCGGCTGGACTCGCTTTTGAATTTCACCAGAAATGACCGTTAGCGCTTGATAGTTTGAAGCGCTTCATAAAGAGCACAACTTCTTTGACGGTTGAAACTGTCTAAAAGCAACCATGAAACCACTATTAATAACTCAATTTTGTGTATATCACACTCAATATCACCAAAGTTTTTACGTTTAACCAGAATCTCGTGGCTATTTAAAGAGCTGCCTCGTGCGCGTTAATGGGTTGTCTGCACGAGTAACATTTAAATGCCATAACTAACGTTAAAACTGGATTATGTAAAATAAATCAATCCAGTATAAAAAGCCCGGCTTAAAATGTAAATCAGCAGCTCTCTCTTGTTTGTTGGTATGCTGAGACCGTCTCATAAATAACAAAGAGACTGGTGTCTACCGAGAGCATGGCACTCGACTCATATTCAAAGCCTAGTTACATAGTCGTGTTTATTTGCTCATTTTAATTGTAAATGAAAGGGTGGTTTTATTTTTCAGAGAAATATATTTGTAGTTACGGACGTGTGCGAATTCACGTGTTTTGGGCATCTGTGAAATAAATGGGTGGAGTCCAGAGCTCTCAGACTAGCACATGATGAAAACATGGGTTAACAGTGGCACTAACCACTAATACATGTTAAAGATACTAACAGCTTTACTGTTTATGCTGTGGCTTTTTCACAGTTTAACAAGAGCCAGTCTTGCCCTATGAATTTAAAGAATCGAATTTGGGTTGCATGTGAACAAGTTTTTTATGCACATGTGTTTTTCTATTAGGGGTTGGGGTCAGACTTATTTCCTCTTTACTTTCTTTTTAAAAAAGGAATTGATGATCAGTGCCCACCTTGTATAATATGGGGCTCCCCATGTGAGCTGCCTCAGCTGGGGATTTCCAGTGCATTTTGCTATGAAAAGATTTAGAGATTTCCTGTATGAGATTAATATGCCACATCGGTCATCGTTTTCGAAAGGCATCACAATGACAAATGCTTTAACCGTGATCTCGTGGATATTCGTCTGTAGTCACTAACATCATCATATCCTTCCCTAGCTCAACTTAAACAGGAAGCATTTAGTCAAATGGCAGCTTGGATGGAATCCTAAGGCATTCCAGAACACAGAAATTTCTCCTCATAATGCCTCGAGACTGAGAAAAAACACTTTAACAATCAGTAGTTTTTCTATTTGTTTCTTGCATTTCACTCAAGATTGTGCTCGAATGTATTTGTAGAAGTGTTTGGTCGAAGTCGAATGGTTTCGCACAGTTTGACAGATCAGTTTTGACACTGATCGCATCTTTTAACAGTTAAATTATGTGAACCAGTTAGCCTGCATTTTTTAGCACTGTAGCTGCCCTGTTATCTGGTGACGTGCTAGCTAGTATCTGGTGACGGAGGGCATTTTTTGTGTACATCACCATCTTGATTTGGTGCTAAACTTTTTTTCTTAGTACCTTAAGGAATAGAAAGTTTGAATGTTGTTTAAAATAGAAAATAGTTTTAAGCGAATAATTTTTATCGCTTTTAATTGATTTTGAATGCATTTATGCAGAATAAAAGTTTTTTTTTTTTTTAACAGGCCTGATTTTTCTTACAGATCCCAAAGGGCTATGATGGCACAATAAATTGGTTTTCCTTAAATTCTGATTTCTAACTGGCCTGCCCTCTCACCTACTAATTTATCAATTTAATAAAATGTTGTCAAAACAAAATTACTACTGTTAAATAATACTAAAATGTTTAGTAGTACTATATTGTTAACATGTACTTTCATGTCTATCGTTTAACTGAGTGTTCTTTAGGCCTGTCACAATATCTATTTTTTTGTTGTGCGACATATTGCACCAACATATATTGCGATAAACTATATTATTGTCATTTTAAGACCATTTTATGACACTTATTATATAATACCATAATAACCAAAAAATAACACTCTTCCAAAGGACACATGCTATTTTATTCTTAAGAATATTTAATTTAATTATAGTCATTTTTACAATTTAATAATTAGGCATTGGAATCTGAATGTGATAATGGATATCCTAAACAAGTAAATAATAATAAATGTTAACAAAAAAAGTGCAAGGTAAAAAAAAAAAACAGACCAGGTTTGTTTTCAGTTGTCAGACACCCACATGAAAATGTGCTACAGTAATTCATAGTCAAGTCAATATAGTGTTTTTTTTTTAACCATGCTGACACTAACACCCCTAATAGACAAAGAGAAGTTGCATAATCAGCTAAAATGTAGCTAGAATTGGTTCTTATATATGGGCAATATATATTGCCTCACCAAAAATAATTAAGGTCATGCCCATGTGTTGTGCGATAAGTCGATATATTGATTGTTGTGATAGGCCTAGTGCTCTTTAGACATGGGACGATAACCATTTTCAAGGTATATCACTGTTTAGAAAAGTCAAGGTTTTTAAACTGCCAAACATTTTCTGCTTTACCGTTTCTACGGTATGTGTAAGATTTTATATTTACTTTAGGACAACAGTGTCTCTAGCAGAAAAGATCTCCAAAGATTTCATTTTAAATTGTACAGAAATCTGTGTTTTAGAAACAAATGAAGACAGCAGAATGATTGATTGAATGATTTATTTGAATTATTTAGTAGGGGTGTGAACCTACAGTGGTCTCACGGTTCGGTTACGATTATCATGCCATTGATTCGGTTCAATTCAATATCTCAGTGCATTGACGATTCTTTCCATACACAGTTTTATATTTTCTTCACAGCACAGCAATTCTTGTATTAAAATTCATTCATTCATTCATTTTCTTGTCGGCTTAGTCCGGGGTCGCCACAGCGGAATGAACCGCCAACTTATCCAGCATGATTTTACGCAGCGGATGCCCTTCCAGCCGCAACCCATCTCTTGGAACATCCACACACTCATTCACACTCATACACTATGGACAATTTAGCCTACCCAATTCACCTGTACCGCATGTCTTTGGACTGTGGGGGAAACTGGAGCACCCGGAGGAAACCCACGCGAATGCAGGGAGAACATGCAAACTCCACACAGAAACGGCAACTGACCCAGCCCAGCCGAGGTTCGAACCTGCGACCCAGCGACGTTCTTGCTGGAAGGCGACAGCACTACCTAATGCGCCACTGCATCGCCAATTTGTATTAAAATGTATAAATATATTTATATACTATTTGTAAAACAATTTTGTCCCTTAATACAAACAGTCAGATATATAAACTGTACCTTTAAGCAACACAAGCATTTATAGCAAATAAACAAATATAAATATGCCACTCGCTTTCTGAGCCTTGTCTACCAAGTTCTTTCTTACACCTCTTTGATTGGTCACGCACTCAACAGAAAGGGCTGTAATTGGCTCTTACACGCTGGCGCTCTTCACAGATGCGCTCATGGTGGGCCACAGTGAGAGAGAGAGAGAGAGAGAGAGAGAGAAATGGAGATTACTTTCTTTCTCTTAATCGCCGTGAATCAGGGGCTTCTGCTGTAAGTGTCAGTGAAACACAGTCCAGCAAACACACACGCAGTGAAATTGTGCACAGTTTCTGAGTTTTTAAGTAGTTGGAGCGTTGTAAATACTCGCGCTTGCCTCCCTCGCTATAGTATGCTATGGCGACATAGTGCATATGAGATAAATGATGTCAGTACATAATAACTGGTTATGATTATTAATGAACCGATACCAAATTGTCCGCGTCTGCATCGCGGTGCACCGAAGAAACAATTAATTTTGACACCCCTATTATTTAGCCTGACATCCCGGCAGGCACACAAAATCATAAGATGTTAATATTAGGTTAGATGTAAGTCGTGACGTCAGGTGACCAAAGTTCAATGTCTAGCCAACATGGACTAAGTATAACGTTAATTTGACGTCCAATAATGAATCAAATGACTTTGATATTTAGTTGATTTTTGGGTCGTGTTAGAAAGTGACCAAAATCCAATGTCAAGCCAACATCTTAAACCAATGTCATGTTGACTACAAATACTGACATTTATTTGTCATATATGGCAAACAAAACCAAACATCTAATAGATGTCATGGTGGTAGTGTGCATACAATGTCAAACTGTAACATCATTAGACATTGACATTTGGTTGATGTCGGCTTGATGTTGGGTTCTGATGTCAACCCGATTTTCAATTTCAAACAAAATGCAACATCTCGTGATGTTGGGGTATAACATCAATCTGACGTCTGTTGACATCCTGTGCCTGCTGGGATGTTAACGGTTTCAAAATAATTTTAAATGTTTCTAAAATAATATATATTATGTTCAAAGGGGAAATAAATAATTGTTTTCTACCCGGACTTTTTAAAAAAAATACATTTTAGAGTAATAATCACAATACCATGAAATCGTGATATTTTTATCCAAGGTTATCATATCGTCAGAATCTTATACCGGCCCATGCCTAGAGCTCTTATCACATAAAAATGGCAAAAGGTCATGTGAGTGCATCTTGGGAGTGCATAACATATAATAAACAATCTACAAGGATGGATAAATTCAATAAAGAAAAATATGCAAATTAAATAAACAGCGTTATATTTTTTTTTCCGAAGAGTCGAAATGTAGTCAGGTATACAATAATTGAATGATCAAATGTAAAATAATATGGCATAGTTTTCGTTTTATAAATAATTCAATAAAATTAATCGTTATAAATTCTTTAAAGTTACAAACGATAAATATTGTCATGTCTGAATGCTTTTAAAACCCTCACACAGTCACAGGCCTCAAAAAACACTTGCAAAATGATCAATTATAATCCAGACTCAACATTGAGTATACTCGTGATTAGGGCTGTGTATTGGCAAGGGCCTCACGATACTATACATATCACGATATATTGCGATAGAATAAATATTGTGATATATTGCAATAGTTTGTATTAGTATGTGTGTCACATTATATTGACAACTTGATAAAGTCGGCAGACAAATTAAAATTCCAATTCCAATTTATTTTCCATCCATTCCAATTCATTAAAACTGCACAGTGTGATTGAACAGAGAACTATATATATTGCAAAGCTTACAAATGGCATTTTTTTGTCTAATTCAGTACTCCCTGGTATGGCGTTTAGGGTTGGGCGATGTTGATTAATTTGGTATCGTACTATTTCTAATGTGAAACATCGCGATGGATGATGGCATCGTCGTCATAGGCGGAGGTGAATTAATTATTTATTAATAATTCATAAATTCATAACGAATTAATTATTTGTAGCCTACCGTTTCAACTACCTGACCCACATGGCCTTTGTTTTACTCATAACCAAATCATAAATAATAAAGATAAGCTACACATAAATTACCACCTGTCAATCACTTTTATTCCGCGGGACTCTGGAAAGAATAGGCAGAGTGATCTGTGTCATTATGGCATCCACACACTTGGTTAGTAAAAAAAAAAATGCACAACCAACCGAAACCAACCAACAGTATCTGAGGTTTTCGCTAAAATTACTTAGTACAAGCGTGAAAGCGAAAGACTGAAGCAGTGGACTGCTGCTGTCCCACGTTACCTGATAAATTCAAAAGACTGAAGAGTCATTAGATTGAGACAAGATTAATTACATATTACGTTTAACAACTAACTTATCGTGAGACGCGATACAGCGGTATATCCTTGATAAACTGTCCGACGTGCACTGCTCTGGAGCTCAGACGAGCGCATGACAGTGTGTGTGTGTATGTATGTATGTATGTATGTATGTATGTATGTATGTATGTATGTATGTATGTATGTATGTATGTATGTATGTATGTATGTATGTATGTATGTATGTGTGGTCACGTGATGTGCGTTTTCAGCTGTTCAGAAATGCTAGATGAAACGCCAGTGTGGACGTGGATCATTTTAGTTATAAAATGCCATTTTAAAACTAAGCTGTATTAGTGTAAACGAGGCCTAAGTGTGTATTTTTCACAAGCGGGTTTGCAACGGGGGCGTGGCGGAGAATCGGCGATGCCGCCTCAGTAGGGCTGGACAATAATTCGATATCAATATATATCGCGATAGAATTTTTTTCAATAACAATGATATGATTTTTAAACCCATTTCCGATATTTCGATATAAATTTGCATATATATATAAATATATATATTATTATTTGTATAAGATCTTATACATGTATCACTTGTCACTGAATGACATTCAGTGCTCAGCCGTCAGAAAGAGCGTGATCTGACGTCACTTACGTGATGACGAACAACACAGACACGCTGCCAACGCTCAGCACAGCAGTTGGTTAAGCTGCGCCGCAGAAAGTTTTAGCTACAAAATGAGTGCTCTGAATACAGATGCGAATGAACAAGCTTCCACAAGTAAGAATGCAGACGAAATAGTTGATAAGAAAGGAAAGACTAATGCAGTGGTGTGGAAGTGGTTCGGCTTTTTAAGTTCCGATAAACTTAGTTTTGGTGTTCTGCAAAGTGTGCCAGAGAGTGTAGTTGACTAGCGGCGGCAACACATCAAATCTGTTTCACCATTTGAAGCAGTTCCACCCGATAAAACATACTGAGAGTCAGAAGATGAGGCAACATAAAAGTTTAAGCTAACCTGTGGCCTCACTTCGCTTATCATCACGTGCATATACATCTATAAATCACTCGCATATTCACCTATACTATTGAATGTTCAAAACATGTATGAAATTTGCGCATATACATATAAACTTGATGCATGCATACACCCACACATGCATATAAACTCGCCGATCCTTGCATATACTCCCACATTAACACACGCACAAACAAACTCGATCCTTGCATAAACACCAAAATTAACACTCACATACACAAACTCGCTGCATGCTGGCATATAGCACTCGCGCACTTACAAAATAAAACTCACAAACATATTTATCAGGAATCAGGTTATTGCAAAGCTGATGAAGTAGAAAGAATGTGATCAATAGAGCTATTAAATCTGTTAAATAATGAAAACGTGTTATATAAAATATTAGTCTATATAAATAGACTATTTAAAATATATGAGAGATATTTATGTTAAACCTTTCAATTTAATTAGGTAATTACATACACAAATATAAATAGACAGATAAAACCCTTAAAGGACGTTCAAGATGAAAAGCAATTAGAATTATGAATATACTTAAACAACTCTTCTATTGCAAATATTAATGTAGCCTTTACTCTTTGTGATTTTTTTATTATTATAATTATTATTCTTTTTCTATGTTTTTTTACGATGTGGATGTCATAATTGTAAGATTTTGGTATTATTTTGATTGTTAAATATTCAGCATATACAAAAAAAAAAACACTGATAAAAGTTTCTGTTCATCACGTTGGTCAAGCTAACTCCCACAAACTGTCTATATATTATAAGCTGAGTCTGAGAGTTTTATTTATTTGATAGTTTATTTCACATTTCTTGTTTGTAAAGGCTAAATACAAATAAAAAGTGAACAAATTTTTTTGTACTGTTTTTATTTTTAAAAAAAGTTATAAGAGTCTGGAGGTATTATCGACTTTGCAAATTCACTTTGCAGACATTTGTAGGTACAGACATCCATTGTGTGCGTTCTTGGCAGTTTTTCCTTTCTTTTTAATATTGTCCATATCGATATCGGAATTATATCGTATCGACCGAAATAAAAAAATATATCGTGATATAAATTTTTGCCATATCGTCCAGCCCTACGTAGGGATGCAACGATTATAGATTTTGGTTGTACGATTATAGTCTGAGAAATAATCACGGTTTCACGGTTATCACGATTATTATGCATTCATTAATTTCAAACACCACTAGTTTAGAAAATAAAATGAAAACTCCTTATATTTTGAAGTGTTATTTTTTTGCTGCTCAGTAACCAATTAATACAGCACATAATAATATTAGAAACAAACAATAGTACATTTCTTTGTGCTTAAAAATAAGTGAATGTTTTTGACATTTAAACAGATAATTTTACACTGTAAATAAATGACAGAACAATGAATAAATAAATTAAAATAAATTAAAAAACAGTATTTGTCTAATGCAGAGCTTGAAATGAACTTTTTTACCTGGTAGCACCGGTGCTTACAACTTATAAAAAATGTAGGAGCACCAGAAAAAATTTAGGAGCACCCACCAAAAATTTATGAGCACCACTGCAAATTGTATATTAACAGATTTATTGTATTTGAAAACAACATCAATAGGACTAACAAAAACCAGAAACAACTATCGAACTAATTCTGTGATGACTTATTGATATTTGTGCAACAATTCCAAAATGAATGTCTAATAATTATAAAATATTAATGATGACTATGATGACAATGATACTAACTAAGAATTACATTTCTCATTATCATGCTACCTTGAATGTGCTTGAATGTGAGTTATCTGCTATAAAAAGCCCTACTGTTACTTTATGAAAAATAAATCTATGGTTTGCATTAAATAAAAATTAACCATTGCCGTAAGAAAGGTTTATTTTGCACTATTGTTTTATATGCATGACAATTTAATAAACAGAAATAATGGACAAAATAAAATAAGAAAAGTCTCACGTCTGCACCTCTTTAAAAGTTTTGGTTTCGGTTTGGTCGTTTTAAATGCTCAGTCTCGTTATAACCTGATCTTCATTTCTCTGTGTTTGTGGAGTAAAGCAAGCGAGTCAGCTGACCCAATATATAAGCGGGGCAGAGCAGGATTCTCATTTTAAACTTGGTAAAGGCGAGCTTCTTTGGAGACAGTGTTAGATTTTCTCGACGCAACGCATCGAGATTCAGGCCATTAAACAGCTAATCCACTCCGAGTCTTACAGCACTCTCTCCGAAATCACTCGATTGATCTCGGCTGGCGGATCAACATTCACCACATCTTATCTTCAGCCGTTTGCAGTTCCTGCGGCCACAAAAGCCCCCTGTCATCTCAACGAGGTGCGTCTGAAAAGCGTGAGCGCGTTGCGTCGCATCGCATGTCCCTCAATTGGTAATAACGAACGTGCACAGGCTTGCCTTAGTTAGCCTCAGTCATAGTTAATCTAGTATGCGTGGTTATTAGTCTCATTGTACAAACTAGCGCACAGTTTGCATAACTGTTTAGTTGCTGCAGTTTTGTTTCGTGCAGAAACGCGGTGTTGAGAAGCCTTTACGATTAATTAACCGTGAAGAATTAAAGCGCGGTTAATAGTGAAACCGGTTAATCGTTGCATCCCTTGCCCTACGCCTCAGTATCGTGATGTCTATCGGCCATCGACGATGGACGATGGCATCGTCTATCGACCCAACCCTAATAGCGTTAAAACCAAAGTGCAGCCACACGTTATAGGCACCTTTATATTTTCCACCAAGCTCACTCTTGCTTACATCTGATACCGTAATACTTGGCGTTTTGTTGATCGCGAGTTAGTGACATCTACAGGAGCGGAGGAGGAGATTAATTGGCACAACTTGAATCGATACTTGAGGTTGAACTATTGATACACTATCGTAAAAGAAATGATCGCGATAGATGTATCGATATTTTTGCACAGCTCTACTCGTGATGTGACTATTGCGAATAATCACATTGCCATATCGATCCTGAAACTATATATTGTGCAGCCCTACTGTACCGTTTATACACAGAACATATAGACTTTTTACCATTTATTATTCTCAGACATTAGTTATCATGATTTGATTGTGTACAGCAGTAGGTTTCATTTATTCATCCAAAGTCTGCCAAATTCTGTGATTGCACAGCTTATTCAGTTTTTCAGACTATTCTGTAATTTCATCACAGGAATTCTAGGGCTTATCAGTGTAAGTTGGTCCAAAGAGATTGCTGGAACATGTTTTCTCAGGTTTTTTACAGTGTTTCGCTTTAGAAAGAGCAGGTCAAGATTCAGGTGTGAACTGCATTTAATGCATTTTGAATTGGTGGGATTTTTAATTCAATGTTGTAATTACTATTATTTAATTCCTGCATTTTACTTTGTATTGACATCCATGCTTATTCAGTACTACATATTTCTATATGATTTCACTTCAGAACAGAATAACAGTCTTAAGTGTTCACATTGTATAACCGGACTAAAACACCAGCTGTGTGTCAGCGTAGTTTATTCTGTGTGTTTGTTGGACAGTATGGATGAAATCCTGCCCTGTGGTTTCTTTTCCAAACTATAGCAGGTCATTTATCTTTTCTAACTCAGGAATGATTCTGTTTATAATGCTAAATAGTAGTGTCCTGCTGTTGTTTATAGAAATTGATGCTCTGTGTAGATCTTATCAACTGAAAGTGCTGTAAGTTAACCTCTTCTTAAGTCACAGTAAAGATTCAGGGAGCTGTTTTTGAGACACAGTCAGTTTTAAGGTGAAAGTGCACATGTGCATATATCATAAGGACACAATCAAAGCAGCAGTCACATGGATGCACCACTTCACAACAGATGTGGGATGAGTCAAACAGGTTACGCTTCTGAGCGCCTCTGCTTTCAGTTTCCTGCACAAAGACTGCTTGAACTTTTTTTTTTGGTCTCATGCAATGCATTTTGTATGGGGGTTGACTTAAATTGACTTATCCTGTGATCTGGTATGCTGTGTTTCACCTACAGCTCGAGGTGCTCTATTGTGGATGAACTTAGAATCTAAATTTGCTATTGTTAGTTTAAAACATTTGTGAACATAAACATATTAAAACAAGCTTAATTAAAATAAAAATAAAATTAAGAATAAAAGTGTAGTTGTCCAAAAAGTGAAATAATTATCAGATAAAAAATGTGAAAGTGAAAGTAAATTCTGTACTACACGCAGAGATGTTTATCTGTGCTGTTGTAGTGCTCACAAATACAGACTGTTAATGCTTTTTTTGACTACATTTCATGTTGATGATGTCATTATAACATGAAAAGAGCTTAAAATCCTCAGTGATTTTACTCAAACAGCTGTATATGTGGTGCACGTTTGTTCCGCATGTAACATTGCTCTTGATACACGTGTGCACAGAACCGAAAGTCCTGTATCAAAACTGTTCGACAGGGCTGTCACTGTAAGGACGTTTCTCTTGCAGTAAATTTTAGTGTGTAATTTAAATTTTTTTTGCCTTTTTAATGTCATTTAAATTGAAATGACTTGCACAGCTTTTAGTTGAATAGATGCTTCTGCCTGATCTTTTTAACCAGGCAGGCTGTGTACAAGTGGGCAATAATGATGTGTAAAAAAATAAAGGTAAAGAATTGCAAAAAAAAAAGAGTAGACTGTGGGTTGCCATGGCTTGCTTTATTTTCTATGTGGCTGGCTTGACAAAAGTGTGTTATTATTGCAAAATTGAGGTTTTCGCAACAACCTTATACTCCTTGACTTGAATACATCAGCTGTTACACCCTAATAACATTAAACATAGTTTGTATTTTTGTCATATTATTGTAACAGCTTGTGGTTAGTAATGGGCGATATAAACGATATGCGATATAAACGATACAAAATTGGCCTACGATAGAGATTCTAATTCTATTGCACTATCGCGATAATGCATGTTTGATGACGCAATCTACCCGCGAAATTAAGAGCAACGAGCTGCAGCCGGCTGCAACGCATCATCTTGAATAAACAACAGTGCGACCATTTGGCTGCGGCCGATATATTATTGGGGCGGCCCGGTTCTGTGTTCGCGAGAAACTGAGAACACTCTGCCACAGACTCGCATGCTCTGCATGCAGACCCACAGAGACGCGCTGGATACAGAAGAGCGCGAAGACTAAATAGACTGATCCAGCTCATTATTTGGGGTGACAATACATTTTCCCCGGACATGTCCGAGAATCTGCTTTCGCTTTCGATATTAATTGTATTCATTTTTGCATTTACTTTATAAGCAAACTTTGTCTGGTGCGTCTCAATCTCTCAGCAGCACGCAGACAGAGAGAGAGAGGGAGAGAGAGAGAAAGAGCAGATCAAGACACCAGTTTTAATTTCATTAGGAGAACAAAATGTTCAAAATCAAATGTGTTACCTTAGGCTGCAGGTTAGAAATATGTTTTTATTTAAAGTATCTGCAATACACAAATTTATTTGACTAATTTAATACTGGAAGTAATTTCAGTACAGTGTAAGTTCCTTAACTAAAAAGACACCAGTTTTTTTGTTCTCTGCAACTTGGCATTTAGGAACCTAGGACTTAAAAGAAAAGTCTTTCTTTCTAAAAGGCACTACATTTAGTTTATTTATCTGCAACATTGTGTTGTTTAATTACAGTTTTGCTTTTACACAATAAATGTTCTCAAAATGACATGCAACGTTTCTTTATTTCTTAAAAAAATAGCAGTTTGGCTTTCCTAAGGGTCTATGTAACCTGTTCTGAAATGGTTCTATTATAATTTATATATCGCAATATATATCGTTATCGCAAGAGGCTGCAATGTATATCACAATATGGATTTTAGGCCATATCGCCCATCCCTACTTGTGGTACCACTAATTAGGTTTGTCACAGTACCAACATTTTAGTGTTAAATTTTGTGTAATCATATTTCACTACATTGTACCAAATCACACAGATTATGACTGAAATTTTAGTTGTAATCAACATTACTTTTGTTTACTTTCCCATAAACAGTATAACATGGGTTTATTCATTCAGTAGTACTTGTGTATGTCATGCTTAGCACTACTGCAATAGTGATGTACAGTACATTAAGAGGTGAAATTAAGGGCCATAAAGACATTCCTGATTTTGCTGCTGATTGAACTCAATTCAGTGCAATTTTCACATAATGCTTGTTGCCACCTGCTGATGTAAGAATGATGACAATTTAATGAAGTGGATTTACTTTTTAAAGGTGATTTGATTTATTTTGCTATCTATTACACCACTCTCTGCTTGTATGCAAACTGTAAACTTTCATCCATAGTGCTAAGTAGTAATGGGCGATATAAACGATATGCGATATAAACGATACAAAATTGGCCTACGATAGAGATTCTAATTCTATTGCACTATCGCGATAATGCATGTTTGATGACGCAATCTACCCGCGAAAATAAGTGCAACGAGGTGCAGCCGGCTGCAACGCATCATCTTGAATAAACATGGACAGGGCTCGACAGTGCGACCATTTCGCTCGCATATTTTCTTTTTTAATAAGCTCGATTGATAACTTAATTCACTCGGCCACGGTAAAACAACATGCTCTTCACACTAGCGTATGGTGTATTACGTTGGAAATCTATTGTGACTGTAGCACACGCTGACGCTCTCAACAACAGCACTAAGCAACGCATGGCACCGAATGGCGACGTGTCGCACAACTTGCGAGCCTCATGCATGGCATATCGTGGCTTGTCACACAGATTCCCACACAGCGCTTCCCACACAGATTTTACCTGGCGGACGATATATTATTGGGGCGGCCCGGTTCTGTGTTCGCGAGAAACTGAGACCCCTCTGCCACAGACTCGCATGCTCTGCATGCAGACCCACAGAGACGCGCTGGATACAGAACTGTTGTCCTGCCTTTATAGCAGCTTTGAGAAGAGCGCGAAGACTAAATAGACTGATCCAGCTCATTATTTGGGGTGACAATACATTCTCTTTTCCCTGGAATCTGCTTTCGCTTTCGATATTAATTGTATTCATTTTTGCATTACTTTATAAGCAAACTTTGTCTGGTGCGTCTCAATCTCTCAACAGCACCAACACTACAGCAGACAGAGAGAGAGAGAGGGAGAGAGAAAGAGCAGATCAAGACACCAGTTGTAATTTCATTAGGAGAACAAAATGTTTAAAATCAAATGTGTTACCTAGGCTGCAGGTTAGAAATATGTTTTTATTTAAAGTATCTGCAATACACAATTTTATTTGACTAATTTAATACTGGAAGTATTTTCAGTACAGTGTAAGTTCCTTAACGAAACACCAGTTTTTTTTTGTTCTCTGCAACTTGGCATTTAGGAACCTAGGACTTAAAAGAAAAGTCTTTCTTTCTGAAAGGCACTACATTTAGTTTATTTATCTGCAACATTGTGTTGTTTAATTACAGTTTTGCTTTTGCACAATAAATGTTCTCAAAATGACATGCAACAATTCTTTATTTCTTTAACAAAAAATAGCAGTTTGGCTTTCCTAAGGTTCTATATAACCTGTTCTGAAATGGTTCTATTATAATTTATATATCGCAATATATATCGTTATCGCAAGAGGCTGCAATGTATATCGCAATATGGATTTTAGGCCATATCGCCCATCCCTAGTGCTAAGTACTTCTGTGATAATTGATTTTTTTTTGTTACACAGATATAATAATGTTGGGTGGTAGGGTTGGGCGATGTTGACCAATTTAGCATTGTACGATGTCTAATGTGAAACATCGCGATAGACGATGGCATCATCTTCATAGGGGAGGTTAATTAATTATTTATTCATGAATAATTAATTCATAACAAATTAATTATTTGTAGCCTACCGTTTCAACTACCTGGTCTTTGTATTACCCATAACCAAGTCATAAATAAATAAAGATAAGTTACACACAAATTACCACCTGTCAATCACTTTTTCCGCGGGACTCTGGCATGAGTAGGCAGAGTGATCCGTGTCAGTCATTTGTTTGGTGCGGTGGATGGCGGAGGGATGTCGCGGACAAAAGTGAGCGGCGCAGGGGTCTCGCAGACGAAAGTGAGTGGCTCTGGGGTAGAGCTGAACGATTCTGGCTAAAATGAGAATCGCGGTTTTTTTTTTTTTTTGCCTAAAATAAAGATTTTCTCACGATATTATTCAACATTATATAGGCTAGAGTAGTTATACAGACACTGTTAAACATTTATTCTCATGCACAAAACTTTGTGTTCGCTATGAAAGAAAAACATATTAAATGCTTGTCATAATCATAACTCTAAAATGCGATATGCTCATTTAAATGATGTGCGTCACGTGCTTTCGATTTCATTTTCACTGCTAAGTGCGGTTCATACATCCCGTGCGGCTCCCAAACGATCGCTCTGTGCCACAAACTGAATGTTATTTACAACTTTATTAGCTGTTATTCACAGCCTATGCAGGTTCTGTTCACTAAAGTAGACTTCATTCACAGGCGCGCGCCCGCCCTCTCTGTGGTACCAGCTCACAGTCAGCTCACGTCACGTGTGTGTTTGCGGCCATGAATACATCATTACATGAAAACAGAAATTACGTTTTTGGTTGGATTATACCTTATAAATACAGTCTGTGACTCTTTTACCACCATTTATAGGTGTCCACGTTGCTGAACATTGTATGTAAAACAACGTGAAGACTTGTGCGGCCGCCTTTGCTTCTCTCCTGAACTTGAAAATATGATTGGCAGAATCGTAGAAATTAGGGGTGTGAACCTACACTGGTCTCACGGTTCGGTTCGGTTACGATTATCATGCCATCGATTCGGTTCAATTCGTTATCTCGGTGCATCACGGTGCATTGATGATGCTTTCCATACATAATTAGAATTTTTTTCTTTACAACACGAAAAAAAATTGTATTCAAATCTATAAATGTGTTTATATTTATATATTACTTGTAATACAATTTTGTCCTTTAATACAAGCAGATTTATGAACTGTACCTTTAATTTTACCTGCTCAAAAAAAAACACTCTTTGTGAACGTTTTAGACAAAAACGAGCATTCATAAGAAATAAACTCATGTAAATATTATCCCGCTTGCTTTTTGAGCGCTGGAAAGTTCTTACACCCCTATGATTGGTCATTGTCTTCACCCGCTCAACAGAAAGTGCTGCAATTGGCTTTAGAAACGAAAGCGCTGTTCACCCATGAGTCACGCCGGAAAAACAGCCGTGGGTCAGTCTATATGCGCATAATACACGGTTATCAGGTAATCCGTAATAGAGTAAATACAATACAATAAACTCGCACCACAGGCACGCGTCTGTCTCGATCCACAAACAGCCGAGAGGAGGGAAATTTACCTCACGAACATGCCAGCGGGTCAATGCCAAAAGTGTGTTTGTGTGTGTTAGAGATGCGCGGATCAGCTCAAATGTCACCCGAATCCGCTCCTTCATTCTAATCATCCACCCGCCATCCGCCCGCACATATTATTTCATCTGATATATATATCCGCACCCGACCCGCACCCGATCGACACTTTAATAATTCTAATTCTTTGTTTTAAGCATGATGATAGGTGTTACTTTCTCCGCAATGTCCGGCGGCAGAGTAACAGCTCGTTAATTCATGCTCGAGCAAATGAGACGGACAAAAGTACTCGATGCATGCCCTTCTTTTACTTATTTCAGTGTTTTCAGGTTCACAGTGCAAAACAGCTCCCGGGTGGAGTTACTGAAGTAAACATAAAACAAAACCGGATAAAACTTTCTCCCTCTAATTCACCGCACGCACAGCACACAGCGAGAGCTCACGTCACACAGCATGCGTGTCGAACTACACTACCCACAATGCCCCTCGCTATGGACTATGGACTAAAGCGGTCACCGTGGATCGTTCGTTATTAACAGCAGATTCAGCTTTTACATATACAGGAAAAAGAACAAAAACGGTGTCCCTTCAGCCTAAACAG